>JAHPZR010020390.1:15000-31150 GCA_019787425.1 Platygyra sinensis | reverse complement strand
GAGAATCAGATGGGGCACCAGCGATGACGCACTGGTGAGACTACTTGGCTCCAAACAATGTATCCCATCAGAGACTTGGTGTCAGAAATGGATTGAGTTCAGTGTTGGTTCTCATCTTACTCTGAGGGCACTCTGAAAAATCTGAATGATTTCCGAATTGGTGGAAACCAATATAAATCTGCATCTGAAATGCTCTTTATGATATCTAAAGTAAGCATCTTTACAATGCAAAAAGGCTTCAATAAAAATCCTTGTTCAGATCAAGAACCTCTTTAATGGTCACTCAAAAAAATGCACCAAAACATGGTCAAGTGTTCAAGGTTTAAGGTGGCCGAACACAGTTTTCGCGCGTGCTTTTGCAGCACGTGCACAAGGATTTCAAAGAACAAACATGCCATCAATAGAGCGGTCATTTTATTTACTCAACACCCGCACTATCTGTGTTATTTTTCTCTATAACTGAACGCAGTGTATTGATGGCTTTAGTCTTATTACAAAGATATGTTAGAAAAGGTAACGATGCAAAGAACCCAGTAATTTTCAGCTTTTGTTTGATGCCGAAAGAACCCAGTTGAATGCAACGCATGCGCAGTTGCTTGAAAAATTGAGACCGATTGCTTTAGCAGAAACCTGTCGATTTCTAACGATCCAGTCGCTAGAATTAAGAAATTTGGCAGAAAAATAGATCAGAGACCATGTGAATGATCTATCGAAAAAAATCTGAATTTTGACATGGGAATTTTTTAACAATACAGAAAACGATTAACGGCGAATTACGAAAATCGTCTATGTTCAAAATTTTATTAGAACCATGTTGACAGAAGGGATTTAATGTCAATTCTTAGTGTGCAAAATATGAAAATAATCTAAAGACTGGATTTTTTTTACTAAACAAAAACCATTATTTAAGCCTTGTTTTCAACCAGCCCCGTTGCCATGGCAACAGCACACACCCTAGTCAAAATGCGAGAATAAATATTTCTGTGGTTAACCTTGACTCTTGCAAAAAATGGGCGCCAAAGCATAAATAGTTTAAAAGTTATGGTGAATTAGGCACAGGCACTTGAAAACTGTATTCGGCAACCTTAAGTGTCCTCAATTTGTCAATAGAATTGGATACTACACAATAATGATAGTTTCTCCTTTATGCGATTCAAAGATGTGGTTACTATGTATCTGATGGGTGGTGTGTTTTATAACACAAATATATATATACACAGAGTTTGCAGGTGTGGACTCCATATACAATGCAGCTCAGGTATATCCGAACTTCGCATATGCGTATTATATGCGCATATTTTGCGTATACATGTTTGTCAATACATGCATATATACGCACATATATGTCTCTTTGTTATGCATTCTCATAAATTTCTTTATATAAAGCACTGTTGGTCAAACAAGACATTTTTTATGGGAATGAAAAAGGCTTCAAAGCGAAATTTGCATATTGTTAAAACATCATGCTGTTGAATGAAAGCTATCATAATTTGAGTTTTTGATCACTTCGCAAATTCACATACAAACTACCGTTTCTTTACACTTGCTTCAACTTAAGCTTGTTGCTGGAAGAACGGGTAATTTTGAACAAATTTGATATATGCATAGCGGACAGTCATTTTTTTTTAGCGTCTCTCACCATTCTCCCTCGCCATTTTTACACTTGCTCCAGACCTTTCATTCGAATATGGACCATCGCTCGCATTCGCAAAAAATACGACTGTTTTGCAGTCTCTGTGTCGAAAAAATGTTTAATCTTTTGGTTGTGTTTGCTCCACAAAGATGGGATTGTTGAAGCATGTGTCCCCAGTTCTATTCGACAAAAAGCAGTAAACTTTTTATTTAGCGGCAAAATAATCTCCCTTTTAATAAATTATACTCAGTCAGTTATAGCTTTCTGTCAAAGTACCCAAATGCAAAATGTTAGTTTCAGCTAACATTTTGCTAAGTCTAGTCTGAGGACATACGTGCATATACTGTATACATGTATTCAAAAACTTGTTCTTGCTCTGTGGCAAGAAACAATGACCAGTTAAACACGGAGCTGAGGTGTTCAGCCTGTCAATCAAAAATCCAAACGGACGACCAATGCTCCCATTTGATTGGCTTATTCACTCAAGTCTAACTTAAGCGAGCTGCCACAGGATTCTGTTTTTCTGCCGGTTTTCTGCAGTTGAGAAATAAATTTGAAAATTGAAATTTGTAAAAAAAATACAAACAGACTGCAAAGGTAATATATTTTATCTATGGTAATATGGTTATTCTTCACCCAGTTATCTAAAAGAGATTCCGTAAGGTCGACCTTAGCTGCTGTTGTACTCTTGCAGCTAAAATTCAGTCGACCTTTTACAAACGTAATCTGTTTTTTTATGGCATTCAGCCTTGAGTCTTTCATTTCCTTTCTAACATCAATATTCAGGTGAAATCTCACTTTGCCATTTTTCAAGTTCTGTTGTTTCTTCGTAGTACTCGTTGTTTCCAATTTCTTTGCTCTGAATAAGAAACAGTTTGAGGAATAACTCAGTGTTGTTGTAGCTTACTGCCTAAAGAGGCACAAGCTACTATGCTATCTGTCTGAGTAAGTGAATGAGTGAGTAAGTGAGTGAGTGAGTGAGTGAGTATAAGTAACAATAAAATCCGAGCCCACAACGAACTCTCTTAACTCAATCTTAACTCGGACCTGTTTTGTTTTGTAACCTCGTCAGTTCTTACTCAGAATTAGCAAGTGACCAGACAAGAAATCTTTGATTGCCATGTGCTCTCAAAGCTCCTGAGTGGTTTGAGACACTGTTAACTGCGGAAGATCACGCACATTTTGTAGTAAATTCAATCTGTTTGTTGCAGTAATTTAGATTCTGTTTTACAACTTTTGATTTCAAAACTGCCCTTATTGCTTTTGTTCTATATTTGCTGGGTTCACAGATTCGCTTTGTTCGTTTCAGTTTTTACGTGACAAAGCAATTTTTTCAGTTTCACTTTGTGGTTCTGTTTAATATCTCAGTTCCCACGGAAAATATTGGTTTCAGTTGTGCTTTGCGGTCATCAAGATATCTCTCCCACATGATACGTGTGTGGGAAGACATTAGTACACCAGCTTTGTTTTAGGAAAACCGATAAGATTACTGTTTCTTTATCTATTGTGCTGCTAGAGCACAAATTTGTTTTGTGGTTCATTGAGACAATAAATTATTGGGTCTTTGCACTGTCTCACTTTCTTATTTGTTTTGTTTTCTTCTGTTAGCTGCCGAGGTCATTTTCTTCATCAAAATCTCCTAAGAAAAGTTCGACAAAGATGTTCCGATTCAATTTTCACCTATCTTGGATTTTTTTTACCGAAACGTCGGTTCGTCTTCCTTTGTCAAGAGAGGTCACAAATAGAATCCTAATTAATTCTGGCTTCATTCGATTTTGCTGAAATTTTAACAGAATGAAGCTGGATTGTTAAGGAATACATTTTACTACTGCCGATGTGTGGTAGGTATTAATGCTAAAGAGATATATCACTTTGAAGTCAGGGTTTTGAAAAGATGTCTTTGAAAAGAGGTTTGGCAATCAAACTCCATGGAACTCAATTCATAGATTGAGTTTGATTGAATTCGACAATCGAATGAAATCAAACTCACTGAAAAGTAAAAAAATCAATAGAACCCAAACGAATGTTCGATTTTTGAAATCGTGATTTGTGTAAAATAGGCGTTGAAAATCCATAACCAGATCTTGGAAGCTCGAATTACTTGAGTCCGGAGTGTAACACGCATGTTTTTCGTAAAAGAAGAAGTTCCGCAGAAATGGCTTCAGATGCGCTGTGGATTGTAAACTTGAAATGCTTAGTAAAAGGCTACCAGCTCAGCAAGAACGCCGCTTTGACTTCAAGGATGGCGAATTTTTCTAGGGTTTAAAGAAAATAGGCGTGAAAGGCCATGCAATCCGAATTGCAAACAAGTGTGGACAATTAGGTCACCTTCAACGTGAACTGGTGATATAATAACGGAGTGACAGGTTAGTAATCTGCTTGAAACAAATACCCGGAAAGAGGTCATTTCATCGACGATTCAAACAAATGTTAATTGAGATATGATCCGAGCTGAATTTCAGCGAAAAAGTAGAGTCTTCAGGTGGTAAAAGATCTTTCTCAAGAAAGCCAAGATTCACTTCGGGGAGCTACTAATATCTATCGAGAGAGCCAAATATCTTGTTTTCGTTCTGGGTGCATTAAGATAATTATTGAGGAGAAATGCTCTCAAGTTGTAATAAACCATATTTTTCTGGTGCTTCATCATGAGTAAGGTCGAGTTATGAAGTACCCTTCAAGCACGATTAAAGTACAGGCATTGTAATCTTCTCCTAATACGTTTTGTTCACTTCAAGTTTTGCATTAAAATATATTTGTTTTGTTCATCACAGTGTGGTTGCACTTATCTTTAGCTGAGAGTAATTTCTAGTGTCATTGTTTCACGGCAGTGAAATACACTATTGTAGGTAATAGCAGGCCGTGGCAGTAAGCTACATGCAGTCATCGACTGTGTATTTTTCAATCTGCATTTTATTTGCACCATCATAATGCCCATAAACCTGAAAAATTTTAAATACCCTACCAAAATCCGTCTGTGTTCACAGGCTAACCAAAATGACCTCTTACGAGATTTCGTTTCGTTCTCAGCATGCTGAGATAAATGGAATCGGATAGCTCGCAGGCATCAGCTTTGTTATTTTAGTTAGCAGTGAAATTCGAATGTTCCCCGTGCAGGGACGAACTTCAAGATAATTCATCGGTTTTGGTCTTCCAAAGCTAAAATCTAAAGTGTTAAAATAAGTTTTATTTTCACTGTATTTTCATTATTTACCTTATATTATTCTACGTAAATAACTCCATTGGTTTGACGAAAAAAAAAACGCTATTTCTCCACGACTTCTATGTTATGTGACCGTTATTCTGGCTTTCCACCATTGCACAGGAAAGCCAACAAAGTGCTTCAAGGGGGCGTGTCCTTGCCTTTTATAGCATAGCCCCATGTTTAAGAAAAGAAGAAACAATAAGTTAGCTCATACATACTAATGAGGCAAACACGCACACACTGTATACCGGTATGCATATGTGCGTATATGCATACACGTATTGGGCTGACGCGAATCAAGCATATATTTTGGTTCGGTTATATCTGAGCTGCACTGTAACTTCAATATGAAACACCAGGCCTAACTGACAAAAATTGAAATAATTAGAGACGATACATGGACTTGTGTGGATATGGAATACCTCTTCAATTGTTAAACTCAATACCTCACAAGTGAGTGAACAAATGAGTGAGATATAAAGTTTAACAAGATAAAATGTATTCCATCTAGATCTACAAGAAACCATGAAATATTTTCTTTATTAACAAGGTTTTTACATAAGACAAGAAATACAAGTGAGAGAAACTGACGTTTCAGTGCATCTTGCCCCATTATCAAGGTTACATAACTAGTAGTAATCAAAGATTATGAGAGTGCGTTCCACGCCGTATAAAAGTTTATACAAATACCTTAAAAGATTTCCCTAGCTGACTCTCAACCTCTAAAAACCAACTTTTTTCCATCAACAACCAGGGTTTTACAGAAAGATAATTCACTGACAAAGTCCATGCCAGTCTGATTGAAGACTGTGTTGCGTGACGGCACCAGTTTCCCTAAACTCTCAAGTTTAATAGGACTAAAAAATTTACATCAGCTTTCAAATTTCATGCTAAATATTGTCACATTGACTTGTAATGTTTAAGTGCAAAAGCTAATTTGTAAAAGTATATTTTTTCGAACATTATTCTAAGCAGGAAGCTCAAATATAACTGAGTAAGCATTTGCAATCATGTGCTCGTTGATCGCGTGAACAAACTCAGTGCGACTGATTCGAGTATTTCCCCTGACCTGATTAACAAAGTACACAGTATTTACATTTTCCATTCCCTGGTTCAGGTTCACTCTTATGGATCTTTCCTTCAGAGTACTCTTCCACTGATTCCAAATAATATTTGACCGGATACTACTGACCTTTTCTGTCGCAATTGGAACTAAATCAACAAATGCGATCAAATACAGCCCAAAGATTTAATACAGCTGTTAACAAAGTGAACATTCCAAAGCCTAGGCGATTGTGTTCGTGAACATATAAAATAACAAGCTCATCGTGAGCTCGAACGAACGTTTAAATAACATCATACTGTAAAGGACTATTGAATATAATACTACTCAGCCTCAAAATTCCACGACGAAAGAATGAGATCGAGAGCACATTGAAAGAAGGACCAAAGTCTACATTGCCTGCTCACGTGCTCACATGTTCGTCACATGTCTCACTTACGTTACTGGCCGTGACATAGTTAATAACTATGCCATGACATGCCCCTGCAAAAATTAAGCAGGGTGGCCATTTTTGTGCCCTTACAGGTATGTGGATTTTCCAGCCTATAACCTTACACAGGGCAACTAACTCTCCATAGTCACGCAACAAAATTAGGCTTGCGTTCCACTTTGTCGAACACAATTAAAGATAAAATGTGGTTTATGAAAAGGCTAAGGTTGAGTGAATTTGGATGAAAGAGTGCCAAGCTAATTACAGCTGTACATGAATCTTTAGCACTTCGTCTCAGTCGATAAACACGCAAAAAAAAGAACTTGGCCAATATCCAGCCATCTTAACCTCACACTTTGTCAATAACCCATATATATCGGTTTTTGGGCCGATTTTCATTTTTTGCAGGATCAAGCTAACTTCTGGCAGACTGACTTGTTTTGGCATGAAAAGCATCGTTCCATAATTGAAGGCTTCGGTGAAAAAAGGCGTTAGGTTTTTACTCAAAAGTGAAGTGTGTCAAAAACGCTCCAAATTTCGCATGCAGTTTTGTTTACGTGTGTCAAACAACGTTCTGCATGTTTTTTCCCTGAAGTTTGCTTCGTTTTCGAGATATTACGTATGCGAAAAAACATATTTTTTCAAGGGGATCCTCTGGGGACCTTTTGTTGGATGAAAAACAAAGGAAACCTTTTGTTTCGCTAAGCGAACAAGTCACCATAATACCTAACGCCCTTACTACTGCTTCGTTAGCTCAAGCGGATAAGGCGCTGAACGGGCCAGATTCGAGTTTGTTTTGTTTTTTTCCATTCTGTTCCTTTACTTCTTTCAAAAATCAAGATATCTATTTAAAAAAATTGCGTATAAAGCTGGAGTCTGGAGAGATTTTTAATAGAGGTTATTGTGACGTGAAACACAACACGTGAATTTCGATCGAGCGTCAAAGCAAAGAGAAGTGATACATTACAGCTCTTTCGATTAATATCTTAAGCATTGTTTTTAAGTACCTTGTAGCCTGCCTGGTAGTTGATAGGCATCATAAAGCCTTGATAACCCGTAAGCCACCAACACGTTTTAAAGAAGCAAAATGTGTTCTGTAACTTCAAACACAAATGATATAAGCGGCAAGTTATCTTCGTTTGAAGTCAGGTTGATCCAGGCAGCAAAGTCCAAGAGCAGTTCTTGCCCAAGAATAAAACCCTGTTGTGAGTTGTGGCCCATTTGCCAAACGTTGCTAGCATCACAGTTTGGAAAATGAGAACTGCTTTTAGACTTATAAAATTTCTCGTGTCATCCTCCATGTTTACCCACCCACGAGGTGTAACAGAACCTTCCCGGCATGCATTTCAATCACGTTCGGCAAGACAAGACTCATGAAATCACAGTTTAACTAATTACAGAGCGTGTTTTTTTCCTTTTTTATTTCAACTTAATAGTGGCCAACAAGAAGCGATCGTATCGTTTGAAACATAGATCTGTGATCCAGGTTGCATTGATTTTACTTCAAATCGGCATGATTTGTAGTGTTTTAAACTTCTGGGATCATGGGCCATGCAGATGTAAGGAGACCTGTACGCTGCACAGAAGGGTTAATCTGTTAATCTGTCAGCCAGCCCTACATTTTTAAGCTTATACATTGCAGGCAGTTAAAATGAAATAGAGATCCTTGCTGTGATGCTTAAAAGTGAAATCAACATTTTAACCTATTCAAGCCCGAAATCACCGTTTTTGAGCTTACGCGCAGTGTGAAATGGACATTTTGCTTGTTTTTAAGTGAATCAACATCCTTGCTGTCACGCTTTAATCAACATTTTAAACTTTCTAGGCCTGAAATCGACGTTTTTGAAGTTAACGCGCTGCGTGAAATGAAGTTTGCTCGTTTTGAAGTTAAATCAACATCCTTGCTGTCACGCTTTAACGTGAAATCAACATTTTAACCCATTTAGGCCTAAAATTGCCGTCTTTTAGTTTACGCGCTGGGTGAAATGAACAGCTTGCTCGTTTTGAAGTGAAATCAACATTCTTGCCGTCATGCCTTAACGTGAAAAGTTCACATTTGGCTGTAATTTGAGTGAAATTAGTAACGTCTCTGCGGTTGCGTGATAACGTGAAATCACAATTTTAACGGTTTTAAAAAGCCTGAAATCAACATTTTTTAAGGTTACATCTTGATTGTTTTCCTTGGCCTAACACTGCGCTAAGCCTAACGTGTCCTGACCTTAACTCTAACCTCAGCTAATCTGAAGCGCTAGCGCTAACCCTAGGCAATCACCCTCACCCTTCACGCTAACCCTAGTTTCAAGCGGTAAACCTAAACGTTAACTCTAAGCCTTACCTTGTTCTGTTACCCTAACCTTCAATGCTAATCCTAGTTTCAAGCGGTAACCCTAAACGTTAACTCAAGGCCTAACCTTGTTCCGTAACCCTAGTTTCAAGCGGTAGCCCTAAACGTTAACTCTAAGCCTAACCTTGTTCCGTAACCCTAGTTTCGATCGGTAACCCTAACTCTAATAAAACTGGGAACTCTTAACCCTAAGGGTTTAAGTCCTTGCAGTGGCGTGATAATATGAAATCAAAATCAGTTTTAACTGTCCGTAAATGACCTGATATCAACATTGTCTAGCTTGCGCATTGCGTGAAATTAACGTCTTTGCAGTCGCACGTTAACATGAAATCAAAATGTTAATGGTTTTAACCTGAAATCAATATCTTTTAAGGTTACACGTTGCAAAAGATCAATAATTTGCTGGATTTTAAGTGAAATTGCCGTCATTGTGGTCACGTGCTGACGTGTCAACAAATACAGTTTTTTTGCATACGTAATATCTCGAAAACGAAGCAAACTTCAGGGAAAAACATGCAGAACATTGTTTGACACAGGTAAACAAAGCTGCATGCGAAATTTGGAACGTTTCTGACAAAGTTCACTTTTGAGTAAAAAACCTAACGCCCTTTTTCCACCGAAGCCTTCAATTGTCTTTGTCAATTTGCACTTCATTCTCCAGAACTAACCCTGTCATGTTGAATCAATGGAAACCAATAATCGATATAATCAATATCAATCAATATAATCGATATTAACTGATCGATTAATATCGGAAATCAATGAAAATCAATCACCAAGAAAATTATGAATATCGATTTTCATTGATTTCCATCGGTTGTCATCGATTTTCATCGCTATTATTGATTTTTCTTGTTTCGTTTCAAGTTCAGTGAAAAACGTAATGAACAAGAGATTAGCTTTGTTCGCAATAAAAGGATAGGAATTCGAAGACAACTTTTAATTGTTGGAGCCCATTTTCTTTGATTAAATTGCTTTCTTGACCGTGTCATTTAAATTTTCAGCTCTGTAACAGTAGCATCACAAGGTTAACTCAACAACAACAATAAAAGTTTATTGCACTCATAAAGTCACCTGAACATCAATAAAGTTTAAGGTGAGTTTTGTTTGCTTGAGCTACTGCAAGGGTAGCTAATAGCACAGTTACAGAAATGAAGATTGCATGTGCCTTGAGAATCACATATAGTAGCGGCTAGACAAAAACGGCCAACTCACACATTAAAGATAATAGCAAATTACATATTCAATCGGACACGCAAGTTCTGGGAGCAAGTCTGCAATCAAAGGTATCCTCTTTCAAGAGTTACCAAGATCGATGACAATCAATGAAAATCGATATAATCAATAGCAATTAGAAGGACTAGGATTGTGAGTAACAATTTTCATCGACTGCGGCAATCGATATAATAATTAATTAATTATTCATTATTATCTATTATATTGATTATTATTTCATCAATTGCCTTCCGATGATTGGGCATGCTGGGAACTAACGTATGCAAAAACTCAGTTTTCCTCTGGAGACCTTTTGTTTTAAGGTAGCATCCCACCCCAAATGACCGCTTCGTGTTCGCACCCTTTCAAGGCGAGACGTTAAATAAAAACCCTGACAAAATATCTATTTTCTGAAAGCTTAATAAATCAAGATTACCATACCGTATTTATTGGAAGAAGAAAGATAAATGTAGTGATCGTTTTGCAAAAGTACATGGCTTACAATATTCAGTTCCTGTGCAGTCGGAAGTGATCAAAGGAAGTGACAGACATTGCTCCGAGTTCTTCACACCTTTGTCTCAAAAACCGTGTCGGCGAATTTTGATATCTTCCCTGGTTTGTTTTTTATGCGTGGTTAAACTTCGGGGTCGAAAAAATATCGCTCCTGTTCCTTCATTTGTTTGTTACTCTAGAAAGAACGGGAAAAATCAAAAAACGCTGACACTGTTTTTGAGCTACATTATATAGGAACATTCTCCCCAAATTTGAGCTAAAACGGTTGAAAATTCGCTGCACGCGAACTTAAAACTATACTATACTATACTTTTGAGAAAAAGAGCAAAACAGTTTCAGAGACGTTCTTCCGGTTGAATGGGATTAAAACAACAAGGCGTGAAAGTAATTACCTGCGGTTTACAAACAAACGGCTCAACTTACTTCATAACAATAGTGCTCAAATGCTGACGAGACAAGATGTCAAATACTGTTCCACGTGGGAATTTGACTCTACATTTCAGTTCTACCAGGCATCGCTGCTGGTCGCTCGCTGCGAAGGTAAGTTGTTACTGTAAGTTTTTCATCCCAGTTTCCGGAGTTTTCATTCCTCTGACTAGTAATTTGTAATATGAATAGGCCAAAACAATGTCAGAAATGCCTTAAGAAACAATCAAAGGCTCCTGTGAGCAGCTCATGGATGGATGTATCCTTGTGCCTCTGTTTCAAAACGAGTTTTCGTGTGAAACCTTTCATACAAAAATGAGTTTGATCATCGTGAATGAATCTGTAGGTGCAAATCATATGAATGGTTTCGCATTTGACAGAGGCAAAATACAACTCGGAAATAGCCTATTGGATGAATGTAGAACTGAAACGTAGCTGAGTAAAAAGAAGAGTGAAATACAGGAAAATAAAAATCTTTTGGTCAAATATGCAGAGGTTCTGATGTCCAAATATAGTTGGTTATTGACACCCTTTAGGTGGCTGAATTCATTCTCTGGTAAAATCATTTTATAATAAATAGTTATGTATTACATATTTGAAATAAACTTCAACAGAGCACAAAAACAAATCAAGATGAACACTGCTTCTATTAGGAACATTTTCTTTCTTTTGAAGTCCACTGAAATTCTGACCACTATAATGTACAGTGGCACATAAAAGCTAAGAGAAGACATTTAAGCCAACAGTTTCCCATATATGCAGATTATACATTTTTGCAGAGGTAAAGCAGCACGACACAAATGTAGTAGAAGTACAGCAAGATAAGAACCATTTTAAGAGTTGAATGAAAATTTAACAGGTATAAGCTGGAACAGTTAAGATAACTTATACTTGAAATAAACATTGCAAGATTTGTATTTAATTAATAGCAAAAAAATTAACAAAATCCTATTTTTGTGTTCCTTATGATGAGTTCAATTGTTTTATTTGATTATAGTCCTAATATAAAGGACTGGTATTACTTTACATGTATATGAACATTGTATGGCGCCGCTAATTTTAAAGTTAAGTTGTATTTTTGTATTCCACTGTAAAGCTATACATGTAGGTTCATTTCCGAGTTAAGATTTGATGCAATATAGTGAGTTCAGGTGGATTTCACTTGTTGACGTTCTTGACTTTAAGCAACCTACAGGAATAAAGTTCCAAAGTGTTTCGAATTATGTAATAAATGATATGTGCAGTTTTGAAAGACATTTTATTATGCTTGTAACCAATGTCTATTGCAAAGAATCTGTTTCAACAGCTCAAGTGCACACATTAAGGCTTGAAAGCATCTTATTCTCTTTGTAAGCAGGAGTATTCCACATCTTTCTATAATTCTCAGATTACTTCCATGAAGTCATAAGACTTGTGTTTAAGCCAGTTCCTTCAAGTATTGTGATATTATTTCTGGCAGCTTATATAAACACATATAGTATCAGTGATGGTGCTGCTCACTGTCACTTTCATATTATACTATAGTCATTACTGCAGTGTTCATCTCTTGGCATATGTACATTACAATAGTACAACTTGCTTTACCTGCAATACACAATAAAGATAATAGTCACAAATTTTAAGGTGTAGAGTATGAAAATGAATGCAGAAAAAATAATACACTGTATCTTTAATTTGCTGCCCTTTCCTCTCCCCCTTCTTCAACCTTAAAACAAAATAAGCTACTCACCTAATTGTGGTGTACTACATTGAAGTGATATTTATTGCTTTTTATTTCGTGACATTTATTGCTTGATATTCAGTTCAACACAGGAAAGGGTTTATGAAAGAAAATCACAGTTATAAATGGCATGCTTCCTCAAGAAATAGTCAGGACTTAAAATAGTTCCTTTAACCTGAAACATTTATTCTTATGTCATGCATCTGGAAATTTTGGTAGAGTAACATATAATTTTGAATCTTTATGAGGACTAGGAATTCGAACTTAGGAATATTAAAACACAGGGAATTCAAAGCATTCTTTGTTTCTACAAATAAATGTTGACTGTTTTCTCTATGTGATTCAAATAGCTGTTTGATACATTTTAGATACAGTTTATTTGGCATGGAAAGTTTCATATTCAGCTAAATTAAATATGAAATGATTTCATGTGATACACAGTGAAAATTGTGAACAAATATTCAAACAGCTTTCATGGAAATATAAATAGACTTATGATCACTATTAGTAAGACTCCAGGGTACTTGCTGATTGTACGCAATGTTCGACATTGGTATAAACATGATCTATCTGTGTATGGTAGTCAGTAGTATACTGGTAAATCGACTGAGTGATCCTTTATCTGTTATAACATATTTTGTTAGAGCCTTTTGTTCTGTATTTTTCTGCATTAGATCAATATATTTGAGATTCCCAAGCAGTAGAGTTAGAATTGTAAGTTCTGTAAATACCAAGTTGTGACTTCAGATGAGTTAGAGCATTAATTAACTTTCAAATTGCAACTTTAGATTTTGAGCGATAGATACCAAAGACATATTTGGAATTGGCTGAGTTAAAACTAACTATTCAGTTTGTACATTCATTTGCTTCAATAGAATTACCCCGGCCAGTCGAGGGTTGCCATAATGCTTTTGTTCCCAACTATACGAAAGACTTCTTATCAGCATTTTCAGACCAAACGACATCCATAACACCGATAATATAAATTGCCAACTGAACAGAAAGAAGTCAACTCCGCAAAAACACCACCAAATTAAGACACGAAATGGCAAACAATTAGAAAAGCATGTGCTTAGTCATGCGACTATTTTCGGAATCGAGCAGTTTCCGAGCGAAAGAATCTATATTACTAGTACTCAAAAGTGCTCTTATAGCATACTTTTAAAGAAATAAACAACCATACCTTAGCTTCCACATGACACGGCATTCCACGTTTCATCCCTCCTCCGGTCTGCTGTCGATAGCTATCGTAGCTTTTAAGATTTCCATTTAGGATTGCGACGTCGATTTGTAGCAGCTAGTGTTCCTTAGTTAGCGTAACAACTTCGCAATTTTCAACCCACGAAGGAATTCCTGTATACAGATCGAACGAAAAACCATCTTGACCGACTCTTCGACCTCCGTGACGAGTTCCGCCATTTTGTTGCACAAAAATATACCCCTCTCTAGTACCCTGATAAACAAGCCAAACATACGCTAAGAAGTGTTTGGCACAATACTTAGTGGGGGAGGTAGGTGAAAAAGTGTTTAATTTAACTTTAATGAATAAATTAATCAGAATCGAGTGAGTGAGTGATCGCCATTGGAATGCCCACTACACTCATGGATGTTAATCATCCATGAGCAAAAAGGGGAAAAAGGTGACCGGGACAAATACACCAGGAATAAGAGGCGAAGCCGAATGTGCAGGGGAGGGAATCACGCAACTACCACTGACTCCAGTGAAACAGAAACTCCCAAGGCAGTAATGCTTCCCGAGATGCGAGCAGCTACAATCAGTGACATAAGTCGTTGGCCCACACACACCCCCTTTCCCCCATTCAATGTTGTAAAGCATAATTCGTCCGAACTCCTTGCAAAGGCACTTTTACGGTTTGTAAACAACATTGAATGGGTGGGAGCGGGAGGGCGACTCAAATAAGGTGTTCGTGTGCCAACAATATGGCAATGATTGTATTTTGCGGAAGCGTTTCACCATTCGTTCGGAAACATCCGCGGGCTCATGCCGCTGTCCTTCATTAAGTCGAGAAGAGAAAAATCCGGATTCTTTTCACGCAGTTTCTTTATGTTTCGAACCAGGAGACCTTGCTGTCAAACACTTAGTTTTGGGGGGCTTTTTTTGGTCACTAAAATTTCACCAGATATGCCACATGCCTCCCCAATAGTTCTCATACTCATGTCAGTGTTCCTTCTCAGTTGAAATTAAGACTCCACATCTTACATCAACACGAATAAGTCCTCTGAAAACCATTTTGATATCACCTTGTTTTGCTCTAAAAATGCTCGACACAGCGGTGAAATTGAAAAAGTGTTTACTAAGTCTCTTTCTGTACACTATTTAAAAGCCCCCATCCAAAACAACATGTCATGCTGTAGCAACACCCTTTTTCGCGCCAAAATTCAAGTTCTTTCATGATTGACCCGCACGCATAATTTCGTGACTTCAAATTATCACCTATAGACAATCAGTGACATAAGTCGTTGGCCCACACACACCCCCTTTCCCCCATTCAATGTTGTAAAGCATAATTCGTCTGAACTCCTTGCAAAGGCGCTTTTACGGTTTGTAAACAACATTGAATGGGTGGGAGCGGGAGGGCAACTTAAATAAGGTGTTTGTGTGCCAACAATATGGCAATGATTGTAGGTAAGAATGGTAATAAACTGGATAGGAAACAATACAAATTGCTTTCTGGTCTACATGATCAGCACTGATGAATAGAGCCACAAAATTACCGCCATGTACACAATTGCCCGGCACAACAACCTTGCACTCGTGCTGGGTATAATAAGACCCTTTGTCGCTAGCGGCAAGTTTGTCAGCCCAATCCTTGTCGATGTCAAAACAATTTCTTTTTTTTCTTCTTACCGCTCTCCTTGGCACAAAAGGGCAGCTCGATCGCTTTTGCTTTTTTCTTGAAGACATGGCAACAGTGCAAAAATATTTTTGCGTGGTCTGGCAGTAACAAAATTGCATGTCAAAACAAGGATGGTATGTAAGATAATAATGATGTGTTGACAGATTGTTTAAGTGACTTGTCAACATTCCATTAACGGCAATTAGTGAAGAAAACACCATTTTGTCCATAACTACCATAGAAACAATATTTTTTCGAAATTTCTTTCTTGAAACAAAGATAGGAGTAAGGTCTATTTTGCTATCGTAAAATATTTTTTTCTGCAAAATGGTCTCATTTGGGGTGGGATGCTACCTTAATAGTCATATAATTACACTAATCAGTTACTGCTGCTTTGTTAGCCCAAGCAATTAAGGCGCTGAACGGGGCGGATGTGAATTTGTTTTGTCGTGACACCAGTTCGATACAAGGTCGGTTGACTTTTTTTGTCTGTTTCTCTACTTATTTCAAAAACCAAAACGTCATTTTAAAAAACGTGCTGTCAAAGCTGCTAAAAGTAATCATTTAGTTTGCAACGCGTCAAAATCCGCCTTCGAAAGATTCACTCATAAAGATGCCGCTTCACCCAAAACTGAGTTTTTTTGCATACGTTTTTTCTGGAGAACAAAGCACAAATCAACAAAGACAATTACGGAACGATGCTTTCCATGCCAAAACAAGTCAGTCTGCCAGAAATTAACTCGATC
>JAHPZR010020390.1:0-7500 GCA_019787425.1 Platygyra sinensis | reverse complement strand
GCTTAAATATACCACACAAGTTAATAGTACTTTTTGTGCATGTTGATTGGCTAGCTCTGAGGTGATTAGGCGAGCACTATTCACTTCCGAGCAGCTGAAGTAGAACAAAATGGCTTTTGTTGGTATATTGTCACAAACAAAGTTACTCTTTGGTCTGCTAGTTATTGTTGTTGTTGTTCAGATTGTGTGAAGGCCTGTGTGCAAAAAAGACGTATAAATTATCAGTTTTTGGACCGATTTTCATTTTTTGCAGGATCGAGTTAATTTCTGGCAGACTGACTTGTTTTGGCATGGAAAGCATCGTTCCGTAATTGTCTTTGTTGATTTGTGCTTTGTTCTCCAGAAAAAACGTATGCAAAAAAACTCAGTTTTGGGTGAAGCGGCATCTTTATGAGTGAATCTTTCGAAGGCGGATTTTGACGCGTTGCAAACTAAATGATTACTTTTAGCAGCTTTGACAGCACGTTTTTTAAAATGACGTTTTGGTTTTTGAAATAAGTAGAGAAACAGACAAAAAAAGTCAACCGACCTTGTATCGAACTGGTGTCACGACAAAACAAATTCACATCCGCCCCGTTCAGCGCCTTAATTGCTTGGGCTAACAAAGCAGCAGTAACTGATTAGTGTAATTATATGACTATTAAGGTAGCATCCCACCCCAAATGAGACCATTTTGCAGAAAAAAATATTTTACGATAGCAAAATAGACCTTACTCCTATCTTTGTTTCAAGAAAGAAATTTCGAAAAAATATTGTTTCTATGGTAGTTATGGACAAAATGGTGTTTTCTTCACTAATTGCCGTTAATGGAATGTTGACAAGTCACTTAAACAATCTGTCAACACATCATTATTATCTTACATACCATCCTTGTTTTGACATGCAATTTTGTTACTGCCAGACCACGCAAAAATATTTTTGCACTGTTGCCATGTCTTCAAGAAAAAAGCAAAAGCGATCGAGCTGCCCTTTTGTGCCAAGGAGAGCGGTAAGAAGAAAAAAAAGAAATTGTTTTGACATCGACAAGGATTGGGCTGACAAACTTGCCGCTAGCGACAAAGGGTCTTATTATACCCAGCACGAGTGCAAGGTTGTTGTGCCGGGCAATTGTGTACATGGCGGTAATTTTGTGGCTCTATTCATCAGTGCTGATCATGTAGACCAGAAAGCAATTTGTATTGTTTCCTATCCAGTTTATTACCATTCTTACCTACAATCATTGCCATATTGTTGGCACACAAACACCTTATTTAAGTTGCCCTCCCGCTCCCACCCATTCAATGTTGTTTACAAACCGTAAAAGCGCCTTTGCAAGGAGTTCAGACGAATTATGCTTTACAACATTGAATGGGGGAAAGGGGGTGTGTGTGGGCCAACGACTTATGTCACTGATTGTCTATAGGTGATAATTTGAAGTCACGAAATTATGCGTGCGGGTCAATCATGAAAGAACTTGAATTTTGGCGCGAAAAAGGGTGTTGCTACAGCATGACATGTTGTTTTGGATGGGGGCTTTTAAATAGTGTACAGAAAGAGACTTAGTAAACACTTTTTCAATTTCACCGCTGTGTCGAGCATTTTTAGAGCAAAACAAGGTGATATCAAAATGGTTTTCAGAGGACTTATTCGTGTTGATGTAAGATGTGGAGTCTTAATTTCAACTGAGAAGGAACACTGACATGAGTATGAGAACTATTGGGGAGGCATGTGGCATATCTGGTGAAATTTTAGTGACCAAAAAAAGCCCCCCAAAACTAAGTGTTTGACAGCAAGGTCTCCTGGTTCGAAACATAAAGAAACTGCGTGAAAAGAATCCGGATTTTTCTCTTCTCGACTTAATGAAGGACAGCGGCATGAGCCCGCGGATGTTTCCGAACGAATGGTGAAACGCTTCCTTCAACGCCAAGGATTTCACTATTTGCAGACACGAATAATGTGGAATTTTTCTTTTCACAAATGCATTATTTCCTTATGTGCATTAAGAGCGAAACTGTTAGGTCATTAATAGTTCAGTATGTGAGAGATGATTGTCATCATTTTGATCGGGTTACCATTGTAACACGCTCAAGTTCGAAAGAATAGTTTACTCAGACAAACGTTCCCTAATCAATCGGGTTACAATGGTAACTCATTTATGGATAAAGTTCACTGTAGACACAATGGTTATAAATGTACAAGTCTCAACTTCCATAAGCTATTAAACCTGTTCATCAAAATATCAAATATATTTTATCTGATGAATTCCGTATCGCGTCTGAATTTATTGTCGGACTGCGAACCATCCTATGGCCTCGAGAGTTTGATGCTCATATGAAAATGTATTCCCCCTGCTCTATGTGGCTCTTTACAGCACGCCCACTGTACACCTCACCCACCGCTTAACTCGAACACTTGCAAAACAATTTCCGAAAAACGCTGCCGAGAAGGTATTTTTTTCTTGTATCCGCATGGCTATATGTAATTAAGTAAACACGTCTCAGTTCCCTCAACCGCAAATTACCTTCAGAAATTTCATAAGATTGGAAGTGAGACATATTTTCTTACTGACACTGAAGGAACTTATGCAAAATAAAACTCGCACTGCTTTAGCAATGGTACGCGGGTCTCACGAGACCACCAGTTGTCACGGGCGTCTCGCACCGATTTTATGCAAAGAAGCTTAAACTTTCCTTGCGAATAATTAAATATATTTAACAGTGTATGAAGTTCAAAAGTGGTCCTTTGTGATTTCAAGGTAAAAACACTTTTTTATGTGAAAGGGTTAATTCAAATTTATTTCCTCCTCTAATCATTACACACTTGAAACATGACGTGACCAAGAGGTATAAACGCGACCTCTGTTACTTGATACCTCCTTGCAAAATACAATCATTGCCATATTGTTGGCACACGAACACCTTATTTGAGTCGCCCTCCCGCTCCCACCCATTCAATGTTGTTTACAAACCGTAAAAGTGCCTTTGCAAGGAGTTCGGACGAATTATGCTTTACAACATTGAATGGGGGAAAGGGGGTGTGTGTGGGCCAACGACTTATGTCACTGATTGTAGCTGCTCGCATCTCGGGAAGCATTACTGCCTTGGGAGTTTCTGTTTCACTGGAGTCAGTGGTAGTTGCGTGATTCCCTCCCCTGCACATTCGGCTTCACCTCTTATTCCTGGTGTATTTGTCCCGGTCACCTTTTTCCCCTTTTTGCTCATGGATGATTAACATCCATGAGCGTAGTGGGCATTCCAATGGCGATCACTCACTCACTCGATTCTGATTAATTTATTCATTAAAGTTAAATTAAACACTTTTTCACCTACCTCCCCCACTAAGTATTGTGCCAAACACTTCTTAGCATATGTTTGGCTTGTTTATCAGGGTACTAGAGAGGGGTATATTTTTGTGCAACAAAATGGCGGAACTCGTCACGGAGGTCGAAGAGTCGGTCAAGATGGTTTTTCGTTCGATCTGTATACAGGAATTCCTTCGTGGGTTGAAAATTGCGAAGTTGTTACGCTAACTAAGGAACACTAGCTGCTACAAATCGACGTCGCAATCCTAAATGGAAATCTTAAAAGCTACGATAGCTATCGACAGCAGACCGGAGGAGGGATGAAACGTGGAATGCCGTGTCATGTGGAAGCTAAGGTATGGTTGTTTATTTCTTTAAAAGTATGCTATAAGAGCACTTTTGAGTACTAGTAATATAGATTCTTTCGCTCGGAAACTGCTCGATTCCGAAAATAGTCGCATGACTAAGCACATGCTTTTCTAATTGTTTGCCATTTCGTGTCTTAATTTGGTGGTGTTTTTGCGGAGCTGACTTCTTTCTGTTCAGTTGGCAATTTATATTATCGGTGTTATGGATGTCGTTTGGTCTGAAAATGCTGATAAGAAGTCTTTCGTATAGTTGGGAACAAAAGCATTATGGCAACCCTCGACTAGCCGGGGTAATTCTATTGAAGCAAATGAATGTACAAACTGAATAGTTAGTTTTAACTCAGCCAATTCCAAATATGTCTTTGGTATCTATCGCTCAAAATCTAAAGTTGCAATTTGAAAGTTAATTAATGCTCTAACTCATCTGAAGTCACAACTTGGTATTTACAGAACTTACAATTCTAACTCTACTGCTTGGGAATCTCAAATATATTGATCTAATGCAGAAAAATACAGAACAAAAGGCTCTAACAAAATATGTTATAACAGATAAAGGATCACTCAGTCGATTTACCAGTATACTACTGACTACCATACACAGATAGATCATGTTTATACCAATGTCGAGCATTGCGTACAATCAGCAAGTACCCTGGAGTCTTACTAATAGTGATCATAAGTCTTTTTATATTTCCATGAAAGCTGTTTGAATATTTGTTCACAATTTTCACTGTGTATCACATGAAATCATTTCACATTTAATTTAGCTGAATATGAAACTTTCCATGCGAAATAAACTGTATCTAAAATGTATCAAACAGCTATTTGAATCACATAGAGAAAACAGTCAACATTTATTTGTAGAAACAAAGAATGCTTTGAATTCCCTGTGTTTTAATATTCCTAAGTTCGAATTCCTAGTCCTCATAAAGATTCAAAATTATATGTTACTCTACCAAAATTTCCAGATGCATGACATAAGAATAAATGTTTCAGGTTAAAGGAACTATTTTAAGTCCTGACTATTTCTTGAGGAAGCATGCCATTTATAACTGTGATTTTCTTTCATAAACCCTTTCCTGTGTTGAACTGAATATCAAGCAATAAATATCACGAAATAAAAAGCAATAAATATCACTTCAATGTAGTACACCACAATTAGGTGAGTAGCTTATTTTGTTTTAAGGTTGAAGAAGGGGGAGAGGAAAGAGCAGCAAATTAAAGATATAGTGTATTATTTTTTCTGCATTCATTTTCATACCCTAAACCTTAAAATTTGTGACTATTATCTTTATTGTGTATTGCAGGTAAAGCAAGTTGTACTATTGTAATGTACATATGCCAAGAGATGAACACTGCAGTAACGACTATAGTATAATATGAAAGTGACAGTGAGCAGCACCATCACTGATACTATATGTGTTTATATAAGCTGCCAGAAATAATATCACAATACTTGAAGGAACTGGCTTAAACACAAGTCTTATGACTTCATGGAAGTAATCTGAGAATTATAGAAAGATGTGGAATACTCCTGCTTACAAAGAGAATAAGATGCTTTCAAGCCTTAATGTGTGCACTTGAGCTGTTGAAACAGATTCTTTGCAAAAGACATTGGTTACAAGCATAATAAAATGTCTTTCAAAACTGCACATATCATTTATTACATAATTCGAAACACTTTGGAACTTTATTCCTGTAGGTTGCTTAAAGTCAAGAACGTCAACAAGTGAAATCCACCTGAACTCACTATATTGCATCAAATCTTAACTCGGAAATGAACCTACATGTATAGCTTTACAGTGGAATACAAAAATACAGCTTAACTTTAAAATTAGCAGCGCCATACAATGTTCATATACATGTAAAGTAATACCAGTCCTTTATATTAGGACTATAATCAAATAAAACAATTGAACTCATCATAAGGAACACAAAAATAGGATTTTGTTAATTTTTTTGCTATTAATTAAATACAAATCTTGCAATGTTTATTTCAAGTATAAGTTATCTTAACTGTTCCAGCTTATACCTGTTAAATTTTCATTCAACTCTTAAAATGGTTCTTATCTTGCTGTACTTCTACTACATTTGTGTCGTGCTGCTTTACCTCTGCAAAAATGTATAATCTGCATATATGGGAAACTGTTGGCTTAAATGTCTTCTCTTAGCTTTTATGTGCCACTGTACATTATAGTGGTCAGAATTTCAGTGGACTTCAAAAGAAAGAAAATGTTCCTAATAGAAGCAGTGTTCATCTTGATTTGTTTTTGTGCTCTGTTGAAGTTTATTTCAAATATGTAATACATAACTATTTCTTATAAAATGATTTTACCAGAGAATGAATTCAGCCACCTAAAGGGTGTCAATAACCAACCATATTTGGACATCAGAACCTCTGCATATTTGACTGAAAGATTTTTATTTTCCTGTATTTCACTCTTCTTTTTACTCAGCTACATTTCAGTTCTACATTCATCCAATAGGCTATTTCCGAGTTGTATTTTGCCTCTGTCAAAATGAGTCTAAATGCGAAACCATTCATATGATTTGCACCTACAGATTCATTTCACGATGATCAAACTCATTTTTATATGAAAGGTTTCACACGAAAACTCGTTTTGAAACAGAGGCACAAGGATACATCCATCCATGAGCTGCTCACAGGAGCCTTTGATTGTTTCTTAAGGCATTTCTGACATTGTTTTGGCCAACTCACACATTAAAGATAATAGCAAATTACATATTCAATCGGACACGCAAGTTCTGGGAGCAAGTCTGCAATCAAAGGTATCCTCTTTCAAGAGTTACCAAGATCGATGACAATCAATGATAATTGATGACAATCAATGAAAATCGATATAATCAATAGCAATTAGAAGGACTAGGATTGTGAGTAACAATTTCATCGACTGAGGCAATCAATATAATTAATTAATTAATTATTATCTATTATATTGATTATTATTTCATCAATTGCCTTCCAATGATTGGGCATGCTGGGAACTAACGTATGCAAAAACTCAGTTTTCCTCTGGAGACCTTTTGTTTTAAGGTAGCATCCCACCCCAAATGACCGCTTCGTGTTCGCACCCTTTCAAGGCGAGACGTTAAATAAAAACCCTGACAAAATATATATTTTCTGAAAGCTTAATAAATCAAGATTACCATACCTTATTTATTGGAAAAAGAAAGATAAATGTAGCGATCGTTTTGCAAAAGTACATGGCTTACAATATTCAGTTCCTGTGCAGTCGGAAGTGATCAAAGGGAAGTGACAGACATTGCTCCGAGTTCTTCACACTTTGTCTCAAAAACCGTGTCGGCGAATTTTGATATCTTCCCTGGTTTGCTTTTTATGCGTGGTTAAACTTCGGGATTCGAAAAAATATCGCTCCTGTTCCTTCATTTGTTTGTTACTCTAGAAAGAACGGGAAAAATAAAAAAAAGCTGACACTGTTTTTGAGCTACATTATATAGGAACATTCTCCCCAAATTTGAGCTAAAACGGTTGAAAATTCGCTGCACGCGAACTTAAAACTATACTATACTATACTTTCGAGAAAAAGAGCAAAACAGTTTCAGAGACGTTCTTCCGGTTCAATGGGATTAAAACAACAAGGCGTGAAAGTAATTACCTGCGGTTTACAAACAAACGGCTCAACTTACTTCATAACAATAGTGCTCAAATGCTGACGAGACAAGATGTCAAATACTGTTCCACGTGGGAATTTGACTCTACATTTCAGTTCTACCAGGCATCGCTGCTGGTCGCTCGCTGCGAAGGTAAGTTGTTACTGTAAGTTTTTCATCCAGTTTCCGGAGTTTTCATTCCTCTGACTAGTAATTTGT
>JAHPZR010020386.1:62500-69760 GCA_019787425.1 Platygyra sinensis | reverse complement strand
CAAGCTGTTATCGGATAGTTTGTTATCGGACACCTTGTTATCGGACAGTTTGTTATCGGACAGTTCAATAAGCCAATCACATTCAAAGATGTAGTTAAAATTAACCAATCACATTTAAAGTTGTGGTTTAAATCAACCAATCACAACCTTGGTTTCAATCACCATAGAAACAAGTGTAAAAACTCCTAAATTGGGGCTTCCTTCAAAATGGAGAATTTTTTCCCCTCGAACAATGATTATGTTTTAGAAGACAGAAGTGATTTATTTTATCCTATGGCACAAACGTTTATGCGAACTATCCAGACGAGTTCCTTTGTGGATATGTTAACATGTTCAGATGAAGTTCAGCCATCCACAGCATTGTTTATCGCTTCGCAACAACCGCCGCAAACGGAGGTAAACATCCACCCAGCTGTAATACCACTGCACAGTACGCTAGTATTTCCTCCCTCGAAAATCCTCATTTTGTTCACCAAAATCAAAATACAGAAACAATGACAGTAGACCAAGCCAAGTTTTCCCCTTGTATCAGGCAGAGAAAGTTCAGAAATAAATAATAGTAAAACCACAGCCTCCAAAAACATCGCTCGAGCAACTAAATCATGGATGGCAGCATAGGTAGAACGTTGTAAAGCCAAAAACATGAATGCATATAACTGCCAGTGAAAGACGAGAATTGTTTCACATTGCTAGCGGATACGTGCCTGTACAATCCAGCTCGATATTTCCGATTTCTTCGACATTCCCTTTGCACAGTTCGATGCCTGCAGCTTCAGCAAATCCACCAGCTGTAGGAGAATGTTCGTCCACCAGTTCCAATCAGTTCAAACCAAGTTTCTTCATTAGCGAATGTGGCAGAATTCACCGGTATGCCGTCGTCCACATACAGCATGGCTACAAAAATCTCTCGGCGCCATTTTAAATTTTCAATAAACGGTTCAGTGTGTTAAAAAAAAACACCATCAACTTAAGAAAATCCCCGTCCCAAAAAGCCAAGGAAACGAAGGATCATAATTGACTCTGGCTCTGATGTTTACAACTTGAAGTGTACTGTCTATTGACTCAGCTTAAAAAACCTTGAACCTTGCTGGAAAAACTGCCCTGGCAAGCGTTCGGAATTTTAACCAAATTCCGCAAAGTTCTGCGCAGTTGAGCGTTTTTTCATGCATGGTTGCGTTTTTGACTGACATAAGACTTGTTTTTCGCTCGTCACTTGGCAACCACCAAATCCATTTTGACTGTTGTCGATTTCAGAGCGACATTAAATGCAAATTTTCCCTTTGCTATTCTTCTTTTCTCGGAAATTGTAATTTTTATGATTAATTGGTAATAAGACTTCGTGTCGTCCAATTCTGTCTGTAATCATACTCGTGATAAACAAATCGGACTCCCGCTGCGCGGTCGTCCGATTTTGTTATCACTCGTATGATTACAGACCGAATTGGACTCCACTCAGTCCTATTACCATTACTTATTATTCAACAAATTGTAACACTATCCAAATATGGTCATGATGCTCTCGATATCTGTCATCCGTAAGTAACAGATATCCGGCGATATACGTAGCTTCGTACGTGGGAAGAAAAAGTGAAGTGAAAAAATGTCGACAGAAAGGTTTAAAAATTTTACGAGCTTGAAAATCAATTTTGTTATCAATTTGTTGAATAATAAAACAATTATCCTGCTCAATCTCGCGGAATATCATCTGATTTTAGCCGACTCGGCCTACGGCCTCTTCGGCTAAGTATCAGACGATATTCCGCGGGATTTCGCAGGATAATTGTTAATTATCAAGGGGACGGTCAACTCCAGTCTCCTAGTATGGAGTATTGTTACCTCTCCCTTCATGTCCTTAATTGAGGAGCTAGCCTATTGCTGGATACCCCCAGTATCCCCGTGCTTTTGCAGTTCAGGTTGCCCAACAAGTTGTTGGTACTCATTTCTCCTTTAACATTGTATGCGATGAACGGCATTGCAAGTCAAGTCTCTCACCTAAAAACACAATACAAATAGACCCATCAACAGGCCTAGAATCCAAACCAATTGATCTAGAGTGTACAACATTAACCACTGGGCCACTGTACGTCACACATCACTACATCATAAGCCTCTGAAAATAACATTTTATTTTGTCGTCATACCTGGAGATGTACCAATAATCTGGTAATCCAGTTCACCCGAAGACACATCCGATAGAAACATCTTGATCACTACCAAAAAAAAAGCAATAACGGTAACTGTCACATCAGAACTCAAGCAACTCTGCAGGAACATCAAAATGTTAATTGGTAGCAGTTAGGAGAATTTTCTCCATATCAAAAATCAACAAATAATAAAAGCAAATGGCAGGTTGGGTTACCCCTAACCACAAATTCAGAGCGGAAAAACGTACTGCGTAGGTTTCTCTCCAGTAGCCCATTTGCGGACACAGAGAATAAAGCAGGAGCTGCAATCAGCTCCAATGGTTTCCAATGGTTAAAAAGAGTGGCGAACTGGAATAAGGTACGCGATGATGTCGTTCGGTTGATTTATTTATACTTAAGCAAGCGTGAAATTTTGTTCGACATTTTACAGTTAAGAAAGCAAGGCTCCCCTGTCTGCTGAGAGGCTCTCTTGCTCGCACATTCAGTGGTTTGATTATAAATATGCAATAATTGAAGAGGGTTTGTGGAAAAATTCCTTGTGTACCGCGGGGAAATGAAAAGTTCGGGAACCTTATTGTTAATTTTGTCCGGGAAAAATTAATTTTCCACCTTTTCATTAAGGATGAGAAAATGTTGCTACTTACTTGCAAAATTGAGAAAACCTATTAAGTTCGTATTTTTTTGTTGTTTAATTAACTGAGGGTAGCGAATTCTCACGTAGACTCTGTGACCCTCTTCCTCTTAAACCAAAATTCAGTGAAACTAATCGCAAGCAAAATGCAGTGAAACTAATCGCAAGCAAACCTAACCGTGCTAACCGAAATCAAACCGAAGAGATAACCTACGTAACAGTGCTAGCTGCTCTTGTTCAGTACATGATTAATAATGTGGGGTGACCGCTGACATAATAAAATCATACTGCGAAAGGGGGTCTCAGAGTCTACGTAGGAATTACTTCCGGATCTTTCCGTTTACCTGAAGGACGAAATTTTTTCAAAATGGTAGCCTGGCGCAGAGTGAAAAACTCAGGCATTATTATCACGTTTTTCGGCTGGCTGAACCTACGGGCATTTTGTACTCTCCCTCCCCAGTTTCACTCCCATCAAGAGGCCAAGATGGCGGGCTTGGTGGCCCATCGAGTTCAACGATCGCCATCTACGATGTCACGGAAAAAATAGGGAACTACGAGCAGTCTTATGTAGAAATGTAAACGATAAGTCAACAAAACGTTCGTAAAGATTTCAGCTTACCTTCTTTCCTTTGCTGTAAAGAGTCCATGCTATCATTGCCGTAACAATACTTGCTTTTACCAACTCCTATATTACCGGACAAAACTAGAATCATCCTTGACAGATTTTAACAGTTCGGCAACAGTTTGCTCCGACTGACCTGCAATTTACAAACAAAACACACATTGCAACTTAATGAGAATTAAAGTCAGTGCCTTTGCTGTAATTGCCTACTCGAACTCTAGAGAGAGAGGACAGTCTGGCTACAACAATGTCACTCATGCCTTAGTCTTTAGCTTTCAGACAAGAAGGCACTGGGCACATTTTCCCGCCCTCTCCTTTAGAAGAATCTAGAATTGTATTCCAAAATATAACATAAAAAGACTTATACCTCGGCCTAGTTTTACACTAAAGTAAAAAGAATAAATACACCCTTCTGTGCAAAACCATTTTAAAAACATTCGTTTTAAAGACAGTACCAACCGGCCACCATCTTAAATTTGAGAAGGAAACTACTGAACATCCTCTCGTACAGTCAGCTTAACAGGCTTTCCGCTTCTCGTGCTTGGAACCTGAAGCTGAAAGGTCAAATTCGGAGATACAGGGGCAGTTGATCGGCACGATATTTTTCGGAGGACGAGGTATTTATGGGCGAAGGTTTACATTAAACTTTCGCCCAAAAATGGCGCGTCGGCCGAAAATATCGCGTCGCCGCGACCAGCTGCTCCTGGGTCTCAGAGGATGCTGAAAGATTGGCCTGAAATGTCAGTCATCTTCCGCCTACAGCCAAATTGCCCGGGAATGAAGCTGAGGGTGGGAGATGACTGGTATTTCAGGCAACTGAAAGATTAGTACAAAACTACAAATGAAATCAGGGACCGCGGAAGAGAAGGAAGAACTATAGCCCTGCCACCTTTTTGTTTGAATTGAACTTTTTTTTATCTAATTACGGCTCCGGATGACATGAATAATGTGCGAAGTTTGCTACTGGAAAGTAAGAAAATAGCCGAACATAATTTTATCCCACGAGTCATTTGAAGTTTTTCGGTATAAACAAAAGCCTTCAGGCGAGTGTTTCTACTAAGAAAATACAAGTGACAAGTGGGATATTCCATGGTATACCACTGGAAAGCGACAGACAGCGCTCGAATCGAAGAAATAGTCGGATTACCGAAGATGTTCGAAAAATTAGGTCCGATCTTCCCAGAGGCTACGAAGGTTACCGAAGATGTTCTTTTTGCCGAATTAATCGGATTACCGAGGATGTTCTTCAATCTCAATGTTGGATTTTCCCGGAGGTTATCAAAGATTACCGAAGATTCTCTTTTCTCCGAACTAGGCGGATGTCCCAAAGGTTCGACACTGCTCGATTTGTGGAATTAGTCGGATGACCGAAGATGTTCGACAACGTTCCATTTTTCTCGAAGGTTACCCAAGTTGTGCGAAGTTTTCCGTAGGTCACAAAACATCGGACGAATAAACAATGAATGACACCGTGAGTGCGTCCTGTATTCATATTCAGTTCGACAATGCGTTTAGGCACAGTTCGGAGGATTCAAACACCATAACAACGCTTCAATTGAGTCTAGAATAACGTGGCATGAGCCCAATCAGAAGTTAGAAACAGTCGTAGAGAACTATTTTTCACGCATGCCAAGACTCTACAGCCCTAAATTGCTTGATATAGCCACACATAGGCTTATATAGCTCTACATAACAATATATGTTCATACAATTGAGTTGATACAGCCTTCCGAGAGGCCTACATTTTCCTGATAATAACACAATAAAGTCATTGCCTTTCGTGAACTCATATAACCATATGTAACCAAATTTTAACTTGCTTTACATTTCAGAAAATAACTTTAAAGGCCGAGACACACGATGCGACAAATCGCGGCGACACGTCGCTGCGACAAGTCGCCTCGTGTGCACTGCTGCTGCGACAAGACACTTGTTCTGGGCACGCACTAGCGAATTTGGAAGAGGGGAAATGTGAACTAGTTTCCAAATTTAACATGGCGGACCAGCGAATACAGCGAAGGGAAAATAATTGACGCTCCCTCATTGGTTGATTTTAATTTTGTCGCAGCGACTTGTCGCAGAAGCGTACACACGATGCGACAAGGCTGCTTGCGCTTATTTTGTCGCTGCGATATGTCGCACGAATTCAAACCAGTTTGAATTCGTGCGACAGATCGCAGCGACAAAATTCTGTCGCAGCGACAATGATTTTCACATGTCACACGAGGCGATTTGTTGCAGCAACCTGTCGCGGCGACGTGTCGCAACGATTTGTCGCATCGTGTGTCTCGGCCTTAAAGTGCATTGTCATTCAAAACCTTTCAATGTCCTACAGGACCATACATAATTTAATACTCCCCATTGTTTTACATAGTACAGCGTGGTCCAACAGGAAATAGAGGTTCATCTATCTAATCCAATTCGTGGTTAATCACGCAATCGGATATTGTGTCTAAATTTCCTCCTCCCTTCAACTTATCGAGAATTAGTACAACTAGTGAAAAATTGAAAAATGATGCGTGACACTATAATAACAGTAAAAAGTTAACGAAAAACTCTTAAAAGTGTCAATGAACATTAAAAAATGTACAAACGTTTCGGGCAGAGCCCTTCATCTGTGTAAAAAAGCCCATTGTCATTAGTACAACTAGCTCTCGAAAAACCTAGATCGAGTGTTTAATATTCATTCCTATAGAATTCTGACTGCAGAAAAAAAAAAAAAAAAAAAAAAAACAGAAAAGACAACCTGCAATCCCAGCTTGAATACAGACACAGCCCTCGGCGGGTCCATATGAGCCAGAAGCGCTGAGGTGAATTACAGGCCCGATTGGATATCAACCACCCTATTCCGACACTCCATCCAGACTCGTGTTACCAGTGGATTGTCGCATGGTACTCATGATACCTGCGTGCTGTGTCCAACAAGATAGGTTCCAAATTACACGGCACGGAAGACCTAGTCGACTTCTCGACTGCGACCACACCTCTGGACGTGAAAGTAAAACAAGCACTAAGAGGAGCGCGCGAGACTCTCCACCCAGCTTAGAAATGCATGATTGCCGTCTGCGATCATTCCGATTTCAAAATGGACGTTTTATTAGTTCGTTTTAGTGCTGATCTTAGGTTTTTCTGAGAAGCAAGTCGACACCTATGTCCTTGTTTACGAATCCTGTCGTTACCTGAATTGTGCACAGACGGTCGGGTTGGTCTCAGGAAAGACTTTTCGCTCGTCATCCCCCTTGAAGATTTTCACAAATAAATTTCCTGTTTCCTTGCATTCATCTCATCCAGACATTTCTCTGGCCAGGAATCACTCCAATATGAATCCTTATAAGCAACAATTGAACCAGACTTCATATCAGTAGACTGTTGCGATACCGATATGCATGTGATGAAGCTATACTGTACAGTAATCAGCGATTCAAGGACTAATCTAGAGAAAAACAGGCGCAGGTTTAGATTAATAGTTCACTAAGGAAAACTAAGTTTAAACTTTTTATAATTACATGTTGTCTTCGGTCTCTTCGAGTCTTATCACAAAGAGTTTCATGAAAAATGAAACTTTATTTACGAAGAGTGTAAGGGTAATTATATGAGAGTCATCTCCTGGAATAAAGTAATTACTTTCCATACACTGGATTTCTAACTCAAGCATTTTAATATAATTTTCAGATCATTGTTCCATGGTACTTGAGTTGAAGTTTCTCTACTGCGATAATTAACCACTGATATTGTTGTTGAGCCCGAAAGTCACTGAGAGTTATTTTCGTTAGAGATTGCTTAGCATTTTATCATATCATGTGACCAGTAAAATGTCCAGAAATGGTACTAGAATAACGTTCAATCTATTTGCTGATTCATGT
>JAHPZR010020386.1:0-57500 GCA_019787425.1 Platygyra sinensis | reverse complement strand
TCAGTGTCAACGCTACAATTTCGTTTTTTGTCATGCCTGATTACGACCACGGTATTTGCAATCATTATTATCATTATCATTATCACTATCACTATCACTATCACTATCACTATCACTATCACTATCACTATCACTATCACTATCACTATCACTATCACTATCACTATCACTATCACTATCACTATCACTATCACTATCACTATCACTATCACTATCACTATCACTATCACTATCACTATCACTATCACTATCACTATCACTATCATTATCACTATCACTATCACTATCACTATCACTATCACTATCACTATCACTATCACTATCACTATCACTATCATTATCATTATCATTATCATTAAATAGGTCTTGTTATAAAATGAGCCAGAAAGAAATACCCAGCATTACAGTAAGGACACTCGAACCGTGAACACTTGACATTTTTCTGTACATTTTTTTTTTTGACAATTAAGACATAATGGTTCTTCTTATGATGTATAGTGTTACATGTTTCGCATTTTGTAAGTGTAAAAACATTAAATACTCTTATCAAAAGGTCGAGACCTCATTCTATAGTCACCGAAAAAATGTACAAACAAATATCAAGTGTTCACGGTTCGAGTGTCCTCACTGTAACACCAATCTGCTGTTTACCGTTAGCCACTTTTTCAGACTGCATGGTGTTAACCGGCTTTGCTGGGAACAACTCCATGTAGTTCTTAATACTAACAAACAAAGACACTTAATGATTGTTAAATTCAAACCTTGATAACAGCTGGCTAGATATCACATTTTCTAGGGTGAAACACATTGTATTTTTTTGTTTTTATTTTGGTGTACATCATAACCAAAACAACTTGTTTGATTAGCCTTATCACTAGTTGTAGTTTTCACTAGAGCTGTCCCCGCCCCAGAGTACAATTTTTTTTTGAGTTTAGCTTGTTGTTTACAGTTCTTGTAATTTTTCTGGTATGATGTTTTGAATTTGCGGCAAATGCAGTACTCTGGTATTAGTAATTTGGAATCCCAAAATACTACAAGTGTACAAAATGTTGACTTCAGGTGATCGGTCCTCTGGTTTTAAATTACGATTTCTTTGTCTTTATTCGATCGGGAAGAAAGAGAATGCTGGGACTTGGGTGAGCCTTTAACATCGTGATTGTTATAGGCAGCATTGTAGAACAATTTATTATCATATTTTGAACTCGACAATTTGCAATTAATAGACTATTAATTGGATACATAAAATTATAGCCTGAGAGTGCAATTTCAAATATAACTTGTTCGAAAGGCTATGAAAAATTGGTCTGTTGAATAGAACGTCTGTTGAATATGAACTGCAAAAACGAAAAGTTGATGAATTATAACTGGAACCGTATATGTACAATATATTTTTCATAATTGATTTTTCATGATTGATGAGAGCTTTTTTTCAATCTAACTATTGTGACGTGATATCGAAATGGAAAAGAAGTACTGGAACTATATGTACAATATATTAGGCCTATAAAAAGTGGAAAAAAAAGAGAAAAGTATGAATTTTGACCGAAACCTATATACAATATATTTTTCACAATTTAGTTTCAAGTGACGATTATGTTTTTTAACTCTAATTATGTAAACTGGTATGAATGAATTTGCGACTGGAGCAATACACATATGAATAATAACTAGGAAATAAAGTATTCTTTGAGAATAACGTATTGTTTGAATTATTCTAAGAAAGCTTATCGCCCGTCATGCTTCGCGGCGGAGAATATAAACAAAAACAATAGGCTAGTTTCGAATTGTGCAGAAACAAAAGAACAGAGTCGAGGTTCAGGGGAATAATTAGCATTTTGTATTGTTCATAACAAAGGAAAATGCAAATTATTCCCCTGAACCTCGACTCTGTTCTTTTGTTTCTGCACAATTCGAAACTAGCCTATTTAAGCCTTATCAAAACAAGAAATATTTTGGGAGCAATAAACATTGAATGGCTACATAGAGGGTTCTTTAAAATAGTGATACCGAAAATTTTGTGCAATTATACTACACATTTTAGACCGAAACTCAAAGGCAACAATAAAGATATTTTCGTGCCATACGAAAATCGAGAATACGACCTCAAAGCATGACGGTCAATGGGCATTCTTTAAAACAAAATTTGTTGATCAATTTCTATTGGAATTTATGACCCGGCTGGATAACACTATAACTTCTTTTTTTGTGAAATTTTGTTGCTAAGAAAGCAAAGGGTACTTACATGAAAAACATTTAAAGATATGGACTTTGGATCGTAATGTACTGTTCTTTGATGTTTTGTCTGAACTTTTAGAGCTATCCTTAAATGTGATTTGATGCAACAGTGTCAAAATATGATATGGGTTATCCAATGTGAAACAATGTCTGCTATTATTATTCATTTTTTTTTTTGATAATTCGTGGGTTGGTGCTTGCAGCAGGTGATCCACTATGTCGGTAATAACTTTACCGTTTCTTGTTAAGGTGAAGTCAATACTTTCCAGCAACAGCAGCTTTTCCATTAGCTTATCTAAGTTATTCCGATACTGGAAAATGTCCTCTGTTAAGTATGACATCACTCTGAAAAGAATCCAAAGTCAAATCCAGAGTTACAACCAGTAATTTGCTTTCTTTGATTGCTGTTTACTTTCAGCTGTGCTGCGAGTCCTTCGCGCCCAATAAATACGGATTTGCCTCTAACAAATCCAGAAGTTGCCGAGTCTTTTGGCCTTGAGGTGTGGAATAAGGCCTTGGCCTTGAGGTGTGGAATAACGTATAAACCGAGTCTTTCGGTCACAATACTAAGGTTACACCGTCTTCTGGGCATCGGTGAAGTTGGTTCTGTATTATTTTCTGAATAAAACAAATGGTTCAAGACAGCTTTTAAGTCCAACAAAGACAAAACAGCATTCGCCGCGTTTCGATCGAGGCTTCACACAACGTTTTTTTTTTTTTTGGACGGATTTTGATCATTTCTACTTAAAACTACCTCTGATTGTTACAAAGATGCTATACACACTAACCGCTGGGGCGCTTTCCATTCGGCCAAAAATTCCGAGATTTCCGGTCCGAAACTGAGTGGAACGGTAAAAATTCCGGGAAAAGGTTTCGAAAATTTAGGAATACGTTTTGAGTGCACTCTCTTTTCCGGTAAATCGGAATAACCGGAAAATTGCGTTCCATTCGACCATTCCTGCTCGGGTCTAGTTTCTCCGAGCCTGGAAATCGAATTCAACATGGCTGAGGCAAAAGCTACTAAACATAATATTACTGCTCTATCTGACAAACGACTGAAATATTCTTAGTTCATCATCATTGCAGTGGATATGCCTCAACACGCTTTAGTGAGTACTGCGAAAATACCTGTGGGCTACATGAAATGTGAGCATAACTGCTGTGAACAGCTCGCTCGTCATTCGAAATCGACTTTTGAACTCGTCAGGAAAATAAAAAGGTATCGCACGCTAAATGTAGTCGCAGACTCTTTTTAAATTCTTACGATAAAAGTTATATTGTCACCCTCACCTAATACATGGTTTATTTCAACTTCAGCGTCGTCGATCGAGCAACCAGAAAGTAAGTAAACAAAGGTAAAAAAGTCCTCCGTTTGATTTCGTATTTTCGCGCGAAACTTGGAACTTGATGACCAGTGACCTGGAATGGGTTAGTCCAAGGAACCGGAAAATACTGTTCCATTCGTCGCATGGAATACCCGGAATTTCAAACCGGAAAATTTTGTCGAATGGAAAGCGCCCCTGGACTTGGAAACATTTGATAGGAAATAAGACGGCAAAAACTCGAGATCTGAACCAAGGACAAAGCTCGTGGCAAAGACAGCGATCCCACAAGTCCTCGCGCGCGTGTCTCTTTGTTGGCGGCCCATAACCATTTGCGGGCAAAACATACTTTGCAAACGTGCAAGCGATTAAATCGAGATTTTTTCCAGCTATACAATCTACCGGAAATACCGACCATTCTCTCTTCTCCAGTCTTCCTCTATATTACGCGGGGAGTTCTAAGGTGCCTCTTCGGGTTTTTGGCCTTCTGGGACCAAAAACCCTGCGGGGGCAATAATTAATGAGAGTCCACTTAGTGTTGCTGCTTCAAGGGGCTTTTAACTCACAAAAAAATAGCTCTTGCACGCCGTGCGTGCCTATGTTTTATTAAGCACTGCATGAAAATGAGAAAAAGACTTCCAAAAAGTAGGTCTGTGAAATGGGTATCTTTTTTCAATAAAAGGTATATAAAAGGGGTACTTTTTCTACCGAAATGGTATATAAAAGGGTAAAGGGCTGGACCTCGGGGCGGAGCCTCTCCGTATTAAACTTTGTTAAGTACCCCCTCCCCTCCGAGCGGTAAATGGCGTTTTATTCTTTCTCGGAATTCTATGTGATACACCTGAAAATTCAAGGGGTAAACATTTGATCATAGCAGGAGCCCATTACGGGTGTTTTTATAATAGCCAATCATAAGGGAGCTGTGGTCCTTTATTGTTATACTTGACTTGCAGGCCACTCGACAGTATTTCAATAATAGCGGAAAGCAAGGAGAGTCTCATATTTTTAAAGATGTCTTGCGGATGTGAACAAGTTTTACCGGAAGTTCTGTCGGTGGTAATTACAAATTGAAATTTGTTTATTTCCTGTATCTCTGAAACCAAGAGTTATCATTCAATGGCATTTCTGAGGAAAATTGAGGTATACAGATACCAAAAAGAAGGCCTTGTTGAAACATAGCGCACTGTTGATTTTGTTTCATTGTTAAAACAGCTTCAGACATTTGAATGTATTACAGTTATTGAAAATATTAACTGTATAATTTGGATAAGATTTTGTGACGCAATAATCTCGATGCAAAAAAAAGGAACGTCTCCGGAGTTGGTTAAAGATGAGGATGCATTTCCAACGAACTTGTTCCCCTCCCTACAGGGAAAGGCAAGGGAGGCTGGGAAGATGAGAGATGGGAGATCCTGGGAACAAAGTAATCAAATTTGTTTTGTTCCAAAGAACTTAGCCCTATAAAGAATTTCCTTTGAGCGGAAAGTTCGGTAGAAATTTCCATAAGTTGCAAAAAAAAAAAAAAACTGTAGGAAACAATAAGGAAGCCATTAAAGCTCATTGACGAGGAACGACTTCAGGTATCCAATTACAAGTTTCCAGGTACAAAAAGTTTTAATATTGCATACCTGTCATAGGACACCCATGGAATCGCGGACCGATTCCTTGAAAAATAGGCTTGCTGAAAACCAATCACGATCGAGAATGTTTTTTATAAATACGATTAAGGGAGGATCTGCTGGTACAGTTGTGTATGTGTGATTATATACTTATTTCGAAGGAACACGGAGTTTATGTATTTTGAGCTAAGCAATTTAACGAAGTATTTTACAGCACTCGTAATCGAATTAAAATATAATCTTTACATCATGATAGCGAACTGTTAACTGAATCGAGTTTCGAGGCGGCATTTCTAGACCGATGACAATATGCTCCGGTGTCCTCTCACCTCGGTCAAGAATTGGTTCATGTAGCAGCGGATCTGCAATCATTACACCAACAGCTCGTGCTAATCGGCTAGTTTCGAATTGTGCAGCAACAAAAGAACAGAGTCGAGGTTCAGGGGAGTAATTTGCATTTTCCTTTGTTTTGAACAATACAAAATGCTAATTATTCCCCTGAACCTCGACTCTGTTCTTTTGTTTCTGCACAATTCGAAACTAGCCTATTGTGTTTCTAGATCTATCGAGTTATAGAAACACGATTTTTAACCAAGCAGCGCGCTTCTTTTCCTAGGGCTGTTTTCTAAACGTACTTATTTGAGGGCGACTTCCCGCATCATGCAATAGGGCCATGTTCGAAATATTCTAGCATGGCTCCGAGGCTCTCAAGTCAAACTTCTATATTTGGTGTTATTTTCTTTGTATCCAAGTCTCTTTGGGAATTGAGAGACAAAAGAAACTTTAAAAATTTACAATTTTGACCCGAAAGTGGAACATTGTATATTTTTTATATTCCCACTGCGGATTTGGGGAAAAAATTGCGAGAAACACAGGTACAAAGCCGGGCTACTTAAGGCCGGGATCCACATGAAAGCCATATTTTGGCTGGGTATTATGTTTTTAATGCAAATATCTCGTTTACGTTTCAAGCAATCAAGAATCTCTATGCTCATTTCACATATCTATGTTTTGGGTCGTTTTGTACATCTTTTGGTGATTTTTTGGTAAATTTGGAGATAAATAATTTTTCTCAAAGGATTAGTAAAATTTATGGAAATAGGAAATTTTGAAGATTTGGTGTTGTTTTAAAATTAGAGTTTGAAGTTAAAAATTGGTAGATACACTTTAAACAGTTGCCCAACAACCTGGGGTGCCATTGTGCGGTCGGGCAACTGTCTGGTGGTGTTCCATAACCCTTTCTTTCCCTTTCAACCTCTCTTTAAGGTGGCCGAACACAGTTTTCAAGTGCCTATGCCTAATTCACCATAACTTTTAAACTATTTATGCTTTGGCCCCCATTTTTTGCAAGAGTCAAGGTTAACCACAGAAATATTTATTCTCGCATTTTGAGTAGTGTGTGTGCTGTTGCCATGGCAACGGGACTGGTTAAAAACAAGGCTTAAAAAATGGTTTTTGTTTATTTAAAAAAAATCCAGTCGTTAGATTGTTTTCATATTTCGCACACTAAGAATTGACATTAAATCCCTACTGTCAACATGGTTCTAATAAAATTTTGACATAGGCGATTTTCGTAAATCGCCGTTAATCGTTTTCTGTATTATTGAAAATTCCCTATGTCAAAATGCAGATTTTTTTTCATAGATCATTCACATAGTCTCTGATCTATTTTTCTGCCAAATTTCTTGAAATTCTAACGACTGGATCGTTAGAAATCGGCATGTTTCTGCTAAAGCAATCGGTCTCAATTTTTTGAGCAACTGCGCATGCGTTGCATTTAACTGGGTTCTTTCGGTAACAAACAAAAGCTGAAAATTGCTGGCCATGGGTTCTTAGCATCGTTACCTTTTCCAACATATCTTTGTAATAAAAGACTAAAGCCATCAATACACTGCGTTCAGTTATAGAGAATAATAACACAGATAGTGCGGGTGTTGAGTAAATGAAATGATCGCTCTACTGGCAGTGACGGCATGCTTGTTCTTTGAAATCCTTGTGCACGTGCTAAATATTGCATCAGCAAAAGCACTTTCGAAAACTGTGTTCAGCCACCTTAAACTTATAAAATTTCACTTAAATTCATGCGTACCCCCGCCTTAAAAAAATTTCTTGATTTTTAAGCAGAGTAGGTGAAAGTGACCCGTAGAAAGACTGTTTTTATGGTATTTAAAGCTACAGCCATAGAAAAATGTGACGATATTATAGCGCTAAAATTCGCAACAGTTTGTAAAAATTTTTCGTGCTTCTACGATCTAGTTTCGGACTCAAAACAAACTTCAATTTATCCAACATCTTTTAGGACCCATCAACCAACATCTTTCTTTCGTTGAATGATTCCCGCTGTAAGTAAGTAAAATAGACCCTCGCCTTCTAAGCTTCAACGGATTAATATCGGCTGTAGAGTCTCTTCGGAATGATTCTAATTTTCAAGATTTACAGAACAACACTTACGAATATGAGCCGGCCACCCTGAGTTGCAACAATAATTTTACAAGTCCAATATATATATATAAAAAAATATAAAATATTTATTTATTTGGTGCATGCTTAGCGTGCGTATATCGAGTTATGGATGCACGCGGGAAGTTTGGAGAGCATGAAAGAAGCGTAAGAGTTGCTCGAGGCGCAGCCGAGAGCAACTCTAGCTTCTTCCCAAAAGCATGAAGCAATTCTTTTATAATATGGCGACAACAACTTGGGCGCTAAACCGACATGTTTTATTTCTGATTGACTTCAACTAGTTCTCACGATGCATGGTGAAGGAAAACAAAGGTCTTTATTATCCTAACAGGCCACAATCAGTTAAGCAACAATTGAACGAAAACGCTTAACCTGGTCTCTAAAATTGTCAGTGAAAAAATTGCTTGTTCGAATAAAGATTATAATGATGAAAACGTAGCGAAACAAAGTACAAATACTCAATGAAAATGTAGACAAGCAAAGTCAAAATACTCACGTCGAAGTAAACATCTTTGCCAGGCAAAAGTCAAAGGCTCGAAGGAAGGTTAGGATTATTCAGAATAATCTTCACATTGCCGAAACTTGATTAAACAAAGGAATTTGCACTACTACATGTAAACGCGACGGAAATTTGCAGCGGAAATGAAACTGCACACGTCATTGCACACGTCATTTTATTGAGCACGGCCGTGCGTACATTTAACAAATTTACGTCAGTTTTTTATACGTCTGTCCTGTTATTGATCATGAATTTCATCATAACATTGTCAAAGTAGTGTGGATCCACGAGGCGATAGCCGAGTGGATCCGCAGACTACTTTGACAATGTTATGACGAAATTCGTTGTCAATAACAGGAAAGACGCATTAAAAACTGACATCAATGTGTTTTTTACGATAACAAATTGTGGAATTGCCCGCTCTCGCTCGCTGACGCGTCGCATGAATTTCAAATTCATGTGTCTGTCCGCATATGGACAATAAAATTTAACCAATGAGCGCGCGTGAATTTCTGCAATTATCGTAAAAAAAGATTTTGTTCATGATTTAGATAGGACTAGCGCGCGCTATGTTATAAATATAAAATATACAATATATAAAATACATAATATATATAAAAAGCTGATTAGCAACAGGTTTTTAACCCCAGAATCAAGTCAAGATAAATGGCTAGAGGATTGTAGCCTACCAATATATGACAACATTAATTGGACTGCTGCTTATCTTTTGGCTAAAAAACGTACATACCAAGAGCACTAAGCTGATAGAGTTTCAGTTAAATTCTTACATAGACGCGTACCAACCAATGACTTCTTATTTAAAATAGTCGATGGGATGACAAAGATTGCAGTTTCTGTCGCACCGCCCAGAACCTGAGTCATTAATCGATCTTTTTTGGCCATACCACCAAACATCTTACTTTTGGAATACAGTTACTGAATGGGCGAAAAGCTTTCATTTACCTCCCAGAGATTATACTTTGACCAACATTACTGCTTTGGGTCTGAGGCCAGATAAAGTAGATATCTCTCAATCTGTGCTTCTCATCAATTACTGCTTTCTCTTAGCACGATATCACATATGGCTCGCTAAAACAAAAAAAAATCATCCAAATGTTACTCAGTTCATATACCCACTAAAATCACAATATAAAATAGATGTAAAAAGTGGAGACACTACGAAATGGAAACCTCTCGCAAAATGTTTGAGAATTTAATTAATATTTTCGAGTATATTTTCTATACCTATTTCTAGTCACTTGTTAGGTGCATAGCTCATTTAAGCTATAATGTACAACATGCCTTAAGTGTGTTTTTGTTTCTATAGTAAAACGTCAAGGCGTAATGATAATTATCTATTTTTCTCTTTTTTTGCCCTTTGTCGTTACTGTATTTATTAGTAGTGTTCTGTAAGCCGTGTAGATTGTAATTCAAATATTGTAAATAAGCAATATAATGTCAGCAGAGTGTGGTGCCGTACGTAGTCTAAAGGACTGTACTGTTCGTAATACTGTTCGTAATTGTATAGTAAGTAATCTTTCCCTCGAGTCATTGCAAAATAAGTTTAAAAAATGAAAAAATAATAGCTATTAGTAATTCTTTTGTTTTCATTCAATCGAACATAAAAATCATGCAAAGATAGTTAAGTAGTTGTTGTGTGGTGTGCAATGCGATCGAATCTCCAGAAAATTCAGCATAGGTACCCGAAGTAGATTTTGAGCCCAACCGAGGCGAGATCGTTTTTCGCAAAATTCTACAAAAAACTATTACCAGAAACTAACTACCGCTAATAAATGCCACTCGCTAAATGGCATGTTAAATTACATTTCCCAGCTAATGACTTGTAATAAATTATGGGCAGCGACGAATAGAAACTGAAAAATAAGACCAGGCAGGTGTTGCTGACAAGTAAAGTGATCCTGTCACATTTCTTATCACGTATGTGATCGCTTGCAAACGGTTTCTGTTTCAGTTGAGTGACAAAGACTTTCTGCGTTATAACAACTAAATAGCTTTCTAACGTTTATTGCGCTAAAAAAAATTAACGCGAATTCGGCTTTGCTGACCGTGAACGTTAAAAGTCATGGAGAAATCGCTTTCTGTCGAGCTTGCCACGCGAACGAAGTCTCTAGAGTGGACTGAAACAATTTTGTTTGCTGTTATCAATGTTATGGCCTTCTAACTTGTTACGCCGTGTACAGAAACCAGAGACTTCGTACGCTACCAAACATGTTTGTAATAGCGCTTGGTGTAAGCGACATTCTAATGTCCACTCTCTGTATGCCTTTTACAGTCGTTACTCTATTTCACGGCCGTTGGATGTTTGGTGAGAAGTTTTTCGTTTTTACGGTTTTGGAGCATTGACATTTGGAATGGTCTCCATGGGTACCATGGGATTAATTGCAGTTAGTCGATATTTCTGTGTTGTTAAAAACCAGAAAAGTATATTGTCTTGTTTAACAACAACAAAACAACAACAACAACAACAACAACAACAACAGCAACAACATTTATTTTTACCAAGAGATTAAAGTAATACATTGTTTTGAACTTATAAATATGGTATTAGCTGCCTATAAAAACAATAACGGCTAAGAAAATTAGGACAAGTTGGACATTGCTTCTATATTTGCCCCGCGGCCCTTCCATAGCTGGTCACGCATCGAGTATGAAACTTAAGACAAGCCCGTTTATAGCCAAACAACCTATCATTGGAGCGTGTCGTGCTCATTTGATGAATGCACTTCCCAGCGATCAAACGGCAAGTGAGATTCGTTGCTGTTTTTTTTTTTTTCCAATTCAGGCACATGGCCCCCTAGCTCTCGGCAGTCAAGGCAGTAGTACTGGACTCAGTTGCCATTAAACGGTAAAAAGAAACTTACGACTTTCATCTTCTCCTGGCGTTACTTCTGTTGCAGAATTTATTGAAGGACTTTTCAGGACGACCGCTATGGTTAATTTGTGTAGACCGCCATTGTTTACTTTTGGATTCTCGAGAGTCTTGAGAATTGATTAACTTCAACGACATTTGTACCTCCAACCTGGATCTGCTGTGTATACCAGCATCAAAAGAAGCTACTTGCCACAACTCAAAAGGTCAACAGACGAGCATGAACAGCAGAAGTACTGAGCGCAAGGGTTATGCAAATGAGCTTTGACACGAGCGATAGTTATATGTAAATAGAATTAATGTGGCAGATTTTAATCTGATCTCCCGTGCAATCCAAGGAGATACCCACCCATTTGAACTTATAGAACGGTTTAATTTACTGTGATGTGTTTTTTAGCCTGCGCTGTGTTTAGACCCAACTTTTGAGATTTTCTCTCTCAAATTTGGCTAAATTTTAGTTGGTGATCAAAGGCCTTATATTAGAGTGCCTTCCAGTCTCGCTAGTCAAGTTTAGAATTTTCCGAAAAGTTTCCATATTTCGTCAGTCAAAGTAATGAATGTACCTTAGAATTGTATGAAAACGAAATTCCGTCATTTTAGGGGACGTAGCACGTTTTACAAAATCGGTGAATTTCACCTTTCTGATCACGGTCGGGAACCTCGGTTCGGTCAAAATTCAATTTTGGCTCGTAGCAAGGCAAAAATAAGGAATTGAAAAATAATAAATTGCTATTTATTTATATGTGCCAAACCCTTTTCACTGACAAAAAATGAAGGAAAGCTATTTTTGGTCCCCAAGTCGAGTGGATCGCTTTTGGCGGGACTGCCACTAAAAGTTCATTATTTAAGGCAACATTGTAATCACGCTTCAGCAATTGCTCCTCAGTTTCTTTTTATTTTGTTGCACGACACTTTTTTTTCTACTTTGCCGATTATTGTTCACCACCGGCCTAAAACGTCTAAACGTGTGCGCCTAAAGCGTGACTGTAATATTATTGCTTTACCGTGAAGTTCAACTTTGCATACTCTGAACGCAAAGGGTTCTGTTATTTCATTGGCTGGCGGCTTTCTGAGTAGCCATATCCCTCTGAGAGGGAGTGAAATGTTTTTTATAATAACCAAATTAATGCGCGTGCTCTGATTGGTCAATCAGCTGTGGGTTATTGTGCCGGTAAACCCACAGAAAAATCGCGCGTCTTCTAAGTTATTATGTAAAAGCAATAGACCACAAGTTTTCTATGGGTTATAGGCTGATAAACCACTTGGGATGTTGGTGGAACACTCGAAGAGTTCGTAAACCACTCGCCTGCGGCTCGTGGTTTACAAATTCTTCTCGTGTTCTACCAACATCCCGCGTGGTTTATCAGCCTATAACCATAGAAAACTTGTGGTCTATTGCCTAAATAAATCTTCAGCAGGCCAAAACTTGCACTCGTTTTTCGAGAGAGTCTCTGATCTTTAAATGAACTAATAGAATATGCAGAATCGACGGTTTTCGTGAAATCTGGCCGTTCACTGATAAATAAGGAACAAAAGTTGAAGCCCTAATTTTTTCAGGCTTCTTCTTTCCAATTGCTTAAATTGGAAAATTTACTGCGATGATCACTCTTCACTTTCATCTACAACCGCAGTACAAATATGAATTATTTCATATATACTTTACAATGATCACATTGCTGGTAACCCTAGAGAGCATAGAATTTAGTTTAAAATTGCTCACTTAAAACGTAAAATACCTAACCAGTCTATTCCTCTTTGCAGGTATCAGCCTGTTTTCTTCTAACAAAACATGAATCCTTCCTACCTTTAGTAGAGAGTACACAGAAAAGACACTCTGTTCTTCAAACCAGTATAGTATGACATAAGTCAAATGGTCACATTGATGGTTGTCCTAGCGAGCAGATGATCTGACTTTGAACTTCCCCTATTAAATGGGGTATTCAAAGCCAAATCACTTGCTCGGAGGCCTTGCTGCAACCTTTGCTAACGGAAAGTAAAACCGGTTTTAATATTTTAATCTCACGATTAGTAGAAAGATCAGTACAAAAACGTCATTACTATTGAGGTTAAAATGTTGGGAAAGATAGTTCTGATCTGGTAAGCGATATCTAAAAGGTGGCTTTTAGATATTATATTTGTCAGTTAGACACAATAGGACGACATTTGAAACGACGGCAACAGAAATCTACTGAACTTTCCATTGTTAGCTTTGTTTAGTGGGAGCTCAAGAGGTATATGAAGTTTCTGCAGAGTACGTAAGGCAAGTGGCATTTTGAAAATAACAAAAAAATGGACTCTTTCTCAGTCTCCAAAGACTTCTTCGGTGATTATTGAGCTCTGGCTCTCTGCATATTGTAAGGAGTAGGGGAAAGGGTTTTCTTCTTCTGATCGCAACATCGAAAATAAAGACGGCGTCGTGTCTTGTGGTTTTCTTCTAAATGGCAAAATCCTGTACTTAGAACCAAAATACGTCTTTAAAGAAATAGAAATATTATGGGAATGAGCATGAAGAAGATTTGAACGATGGTTATAAAGTGATGATGACTGACAACCTGAGAGATCGCCCTCCGGGTTGCAGGAAGGTCTGAATCAAAGGTCGTCCTAAATTCATAAACTTACAAACAAAAACCGCACTACGGAACACTATGGACTATATTTGAATTGCACATTCTCGTCTACGGTATGGATAAACAAGTCTATCACTTATCAAATAAGCATTCTGTTGTAGAATAATTGTTTTAGAGTTATTTATATAAACTTTTCAGCAGACTTTTGTGTTCTCAACAGATCGTCAACAACAATCATTTGGATAGGACCAATACAACGGTGGAGAACGTTTATATCGAAGTCATTATTTGTCATGAACAGGATCTTTAAGGTGTTTGCCTACTATTTATAGTTTATTGAAAGCTGCTGACTTCGCAATTTCCTCTCGAAACAGCTTGCTATTCTCTATGTATGTGTTGACAACGTGTGTCAAATGATGTCAGTGTAACAGTTATATAACGTTAAGATCTTGTTAAGCAAACGCTCTCCGGTTTGGAATTTCTAGCTTTAAAAGTGAAAGCTCGAACCATAATTCCTACTGGCAGATTGTATGTAGCACTCCTTCTTCCAATAAATGGTTAATCCGTTTAAATCAGATCGCATTTATCGCCAATAGAAAGTGTAGACTTCAACGAAATGGAGGAAAACCAAAGCTCAGCGATGACATTTTTTGGTATCTTAGCGAGCAAAGAATCTGGTTTTAAATTTCTCGCTTAAAATGTTAAAAACCTAACCAGAATTCCTCCTCAATGGATTTAACCCTCCCTATTTTAACAAAAGATAACTCCAGATAAATTTGTCATTTAACTTAAGTAGAAAGTACAAAGGAAAGACACCCTATTCTTCACCCCAGAGTAGTTATGTACAAAATAAGTCACATTCTTGATCGACCTTGAGAGCATATAGTCTGGCTTGGAACTTCTCCCATTAAATGGGGAATTCAAAGCCAGATCACTTGCTCGAAGGCTTTGCTTTGCTTTATTCTTCCCAGCAGGGGTGTACAAATATGTTACATTCTTGATGGACCTAGCGAGCAGATAGTCTGGCTTGGAATTACAACTTTTCCTATTAAATGGGGAAATCGAAGCCAGATCACTTGGTCGAAGGTTCTCCTTACGGGCTTTAACTCTCCTTTTAAATAAGAATAAATCCAGATAAGGCGTCAACCCCCAAACCATCACAGTACATTCTGCACTAAAGAATAAATCCACATTAGCTTTTTATCTACCTTAATCGTAGAAAATACACAGCAAAGAAACTCTATTCTTCCCAGCAGCGTCGTACAAAGAAGTAACATTCTTGATCGACCTTGCGAGCAGATAGTCTGGCTTGGAACTTCTCCCATTAACTGGAGAATTCAAAGCCAGATCACCTGCTCGAAGGCTTTGCTTCAACCTTCGTGTAGAGAGAATTGCGTTCGTACTTAAAACTGCATTGCAAGGTAGGTGAGGGAAGTGGCTGCCTCAGAAGGCTAAAAAATTTACTCTTTGCCACTGCCAAGGACATTTCTTTGGTAACTATTGTGTTTTGGTCCTCTGCATATGCTAGGGGGTAGGAGAAAGGGTTTTCCTTTTAACTCAACCAAGAGACGTAACTTGTTTGATCAATTTTTAAGAATCAAGCAGAGGTCCTCGTTACAGGCTTTAACTCTCCTTTTTTTTTTTTTTTTTTAAAATGATTCCAGATTAACTTTTTATCTACCTTAAGAAGAAAGTACACAGCAAAGACGTTCTATTCTTCCCACCAGGGTCATACAAATAAGTCACCTCCTTATCGACATATCAAACGAGGGCAACAGAATCTCTTTTCATTGTTAATTTTTCTTTCATTACGTTCGTGTAAAGGGAACTGGCGGTGTATATGAACCTTATTATAAGGTAGGTGAGAGAATTGGCCCTTTGATAACATTAAGAAATTAGGGAGTGGGAGAAATTGTTTTCATCGCAAACAAGAGACTATTAAGGTAATATCGTGAATCCGGCAGAAGTCCTCCTTACAGGCTTTAATTTCCTTTTAACAAAACATGAATCCAGATTAACTTTTTTTTACCTTAAGCAGAAAGTACACAGCAAACGACACTATTGTTCCCACCAGGGTCGTACAAAGAAGTCACATTGTTGATCGACCTAGCGAGCAGATAATCTGGCTTGGAACTTCTCCCATTAAATGGGGAATTCAAAGCCAGATCACCTGCTCGAAGGCTTTGCTTCAACCTTCGTTTAGAGAGAGCTAAGGTCCGTACTTAAACTCCATTACAAGGCAGGGAAGGAAGTGGCTGTGTGAAAATGCTCAGAATTTACTCCTTCCCACTGCCAGAGATTGTTTTGGTAACTATTGTGGTTTGGTCCTCTACATATTCTACGGCGTAGGAGAAAGGGTTTTCCTTTTTAACGGAACCAAGAGATTATAAAATTTTGATGAATTTTTCTATGAATCCCCCAATAGTCCTCCTTACGGGCTTTAACTCTCCTTTTAACAAAAAAAGGAATCCAGATAAACTTTTTCTCTACCTTAACTAGTAAGTACCCAGCAAAGACACTGTTCTTTGCACCAGTGTCGTACAAATAAGTCACATTCTTGATGGACCTAGCGAGCAGATAGTCTGGCTTGGAACTTCTCCCATTAAATGGGGAATTCGAAGCCAGATCACCTGCTCGAAGGCTTTGCTTCAACCTCTGCCAAAGAAAAGTAAAAACTGGTTGAATTATAAGGTAGGTGAGGGAATTGGCCCTTTGATAATATTAAGAAATTAGGGAGTGGGGGAAATGGTCTCATCGCAACCAAGAGCCTATTAAGGTAATATCGTGAATCCGGTAGAAGTCTTCCTTACAGGCTTTAACTCTCCCTTTAACAAAACATGAATCCAGATTAACTTTTTTTCTACCTTAAGTAGAAAGTACTACACAGCAACGACACTAATGTTCTCACCAGGGTCGTACAAAAAGGTCACATCGTTGATCGACCTAGCGAGCAGATAATCTGGCTTGGAACTTCTCCCATTAAATGGGGAATTGGAAGCCAGATCACCTGCTCGAAGGCTTTGCTTCAACCTTTGTTTAGAGAGAGCTAAGTTCGTACTTGAACTCCATTTCACGGAAGGCGAAGGAAGTGGCTGTGTGAAAATGCTCAGAAACTCACTCCTTTCCACTGCCCACAGATTTCTTTGGTACCTATTGTGTTTTTGTCCTCCACATATTCTAGGGCGTGGTAGAAAGGGTTTTCCTTTTTAACGGAACCAAGAGATTATAAAATTTTGATGAATTTCTCTATGAATCCCCCAGAAGTCCTCCTTACGGACTTTAACTCTCCTTTTAACAAAAAAGGAATCCAGATAAACTTTTTCTCTACCTTAACTAGAAAGAACCCTGCAAAGACACTCTATTCTTCGCACCAGGGTCGTACAAATAGGTCATATTCTTGATGGACCTAGCGAGCAGATAGTCTGGCTTGGAACTTCTCCCATTAAATGGGGAATTCGAAGCCAGATCACCTGCTCGAAGGCTTCACTTCAATCTCTGCCAAAGAAAAGTAAAAACTGGCTGAATTATAAGGAAGGTGGGGGAATTGGCCCTTTGATAGTATTTATAAATAAGTGAGTGGGAGAAATGGTTTCATCGCAAACAAGAGACTATTAAGGTAATATCATGAATCCGGCAGAAGTCCTCCTTACAGGCTTTAATTTCCCTTTTAACAAAACATGAATTCAGATTAACTTTTTTTCTACCTTAAGTAGAAAGTACCCAGCAACGACACTATTGTTCCCACCAAGGTCGTACAAAGAAGTCACATTGTTGATCGACCTAGCGAGCAGATAGTCTGGCTTGGAACTTCGCCCATTAAATGGGGAATTCAAAGCCAGATCACTTGTTCGAAGGCTTTGCTTGAACCTTTGTGTAGAGAGAACTGGATTCGTACTTGAACTCCATTACAAGGTAGGTGAGGGATGTGGCTGTGTGAAAATGCTAAGAAATTTACTCTTTCCTACTACCCAGAGATTTCTTTGGTAACTATTCTGACTTGGTTCTCTACTCCAAGGCGTAGGAGAAGGGGTTTTCTTTTTTAACGCTGCCAAGAGATTATCAGTTTTGATGATTTTTTTTTTTTTATGAATCCCCCAGAAGTCCTCTTTATAGGCTTTAACTCCCCTTTAACAAATAGTGAGACAATCTCAGATAGTGCAGAGTGTTATGCGGGAATGCCAGTATGTTTTGAGTCATCTGCTGCCTGTATGCACCTTTTTAGTTCAAGGCCCAAAACAACTCACAATTGCTGTTTGTCAAGACGGTTTTAAAACTTTGCTGTGGTGTTTTCCGTTGAATTTCGCTATTTTAAATTCATTAATACGTTGAACTAGGAGATAATTTTATTTTTTCAACGCCAACATTTGTAACTTGATACTTTTGTTTTCTTCACAAAGTTTGTAACATGAAACCCTTGTTTTCTCAAAAACATATAAAGGAAGATATTCTCGCTTTTTTCCTGCTGGAAAAAAAGGAAGAGGAATTATTTTGTTTCATTCAATTGGCAAATTTTCATATCGATAAAAAAAAATTACTAATTTAATTATCAAATAGTCACGTCGTGTTTCGGAATAGCACGTTCTTAGTAGGTTGCCACCGTTGGTGTTAACAGTAAACCAGTTCAAAATACACAATGATATCGATTAATACAACCGAGGAGCGTTTTGACATTGACCGATATTATATACTACATCGGTGAATGAGTCCTCTCAAAGACTGACTAAATTTATTTGCGGTTTCCGTAAGTGCCACAGCGTCTACGGCAATATTTGAGAAGTTTCTTTTGTCACGACATTACCAATTTCAATGCCGCCAACTCGGAAATGTTTCGGGTGAATACATTTGTGAACTTCTCGTTCTCTTTCATAGGAGAGAAAATAAACTAGCGGCTGAGAAGATCCATTCGTTTCCCTGTTTAAAGCTTAGCAAACACGAAATAGATTGAAACCAGCACACAGCATTTTTGAACCGTGCTAGGGATGATTCCAAAAGAAACGCTGTCACAAAAGCGTTTTTTTTTGCACTAAAAAGAGGGAACTGATATTACCTGAAATATAACTGCTATCGCCCGTTAAGACGAGGGTGTGGTATCGCACGCATGAATCTGAACTCGAGAACGGATTGTATCATGATGACAATGCTAGAGCGCATGCGTCTTACATACTGCGTTCAACCGCAAGGAAAAGCACTAAATGTTCGTGTATAATTGTGTATGAATTGTGTATGAGATGTGTCATTTACTTAACATATAGATTATCCTAACGCTAATCAATCTGCGCATATGCTTCGTGTAAATTGCTTTTGATCTTAAGAGAATAATAACACTAGGATAACAGGAGAATATTGTTATGTTATCCAAGAAGAAATGTAAGTGTTGTACGTTTTACGCAGCAATCAAAGGTACCTACACCACCCCCTCAAAACAACAAAACAAGACTAATTAATTAATTGGAATTAATTAATTAATTAAACAAACATTGAAATTTACACCTTATTGCCTTAATGTAATATTGCCATAAAGCCTTACTGCCATAGTGCGTTAGAGGCGTCAACCCCCAAACCAACACAATACACTCTGCAGTAAAAAATAAATCTAGATTAGCTTTTTATCTACCTTAATTGTAGAAAGTACACAGCACAGACACTCCGGCTATTCTTCCCACCAGCGTCGTACATAAGAAGTCACATTCTTGATCGACCTAGCGGGCAGATAATCTGGCTTGGAACTTCTCCCATTAAATGGGGAATTCGAAGCCAGATCACCTGCTCGAAGGCTATGCTTCAACCTTGGTGTAGAGAGAACCAGGTTCGTACTTGAACTCCATTACCAGGCAGGTGAGGGAAGTGGCTGTGTGAAAATGCTAAGAAATAATACTCTTTCCCACTGCCCAGAAATTTCTTTGGTAACTATTGTGTTTTGGTCCTCTACATGTTCTAGGGCGTAGGAGAAAGGGATTTCCTTTTTAACTCAACCAAGAGATTATCAAATTTTGATGAATTTTTTTTTATGAATCCTTAGACGTTCTCCTTACGTGTTTTAACTCTCCTTTTAAATAAAATTGAATCCAGATAATCTTTTTATCTATCTTAACTTGAAAGTACAAAGAGAAGACACTCTATTCTTCCCAGCGGGGTTGTACAAATATGCCACATTCTTGATCGACTTAGCGAGCAGATAGTCTGGCTTGGAACTTTACCCATTAAATGGGGAATTCGAAGCCAGATCACCTGCTCGAAGGCTTTGCTTCAACCTCTACCAAAGAAAAGTAAAAACTCGTTGCATTTTTTTGCCTCTCCCATTAGGAGAAACATATGTATTTTAAGACATCTTTAGTGCCAAGTCCATAGGTCGAGGGACTATTGAGGTTTAATAATTGGAAAAGTTACTACTAGTAAGCGATTCGAAAATGTGGCCAGATCACCTGGTCGAAGGCTTTGGTTGAACCTCTGCCAAAGAAAAGTAAAGGCTGTTTGAATTTTTTGCCTATCCGATTAGGAGATACATCTGTATTTAAAGAGCATTTTTAGTGCGAATTCCCTAGGTCGAAAGGACTATATATTGAGGTTAAATAATTGGGAAAGATATTACTAGCAAGCGACATCGAAAATGTAGTCTTCTCTTGTTGATAATTTTGTAAGCTGGAAAAATTAGGACGACATATCAAACCAGGGCAATAAAATCTCTTTAACTTCTCATTGTTAACTTTTCGTTTATTACCTTCATGTAGAGGGAGCTGGGGGTGTGTGTGAACTCCATTGCAAGGCAGGTGAGAGAATTGGCCCTCTGAATATACTAAGATATTAAAGTGTAGGGGAAAAGGGTTTATTGCACCTAAACGACCATCAAGGAAAGAACGTGAATCCCAGGAAGTCATCCCTACAGGCCTCCTTTTAAGAAAAAATGAATCCAGATTATCTTTTTATCTACTTTAACTAGAAAATACGGAGGAACAGATGCTAATAATTGCCGAAAAAGATACTACTAATAAGAGACATCGAAAATGTTTCCTTTATCTGTTTATATTTTTGTCAGCTAAACACAATAGGACGACATATCAAACAAGGGCAAGAACATTTGTTAATTAAACTTTCATTGTTAACTTTTCTTTTGATACCTTGGTCTGGAGGGAACTAGGGGTAGGTGAGAGAATTGGCCCTCTGAAAATACTAAGAAATTAGGGTGTGGGGAAAGAGTTTTATTGCAACCAAGAGACTATCAAGTGAAGGTAAGAACGCGAATCCCCCAGAAGTCCTCTTTCAGGCTGCTGTTTAACTGTCCTTTTAACGAAAAATGAATCCAGATTAACTTTTTATTTAACTTAAGTAGAAAGAACATAGCAAAACCAGTCTGTTCTTCCTACCAGGGTCGTACAAAGAAGTGACATTCTTGATCGACCTAGCGAGCAGATAGTCTGGCTTGGAACTTCTCCCATTAAATGGGGAATTCAAAGCCAGATCACTTGCTCGAAGGCTTTGCTTCAACCTTCTGTAGAGAGAACTGGGTTCGTACTTGAACTCCATTGCAAGGTAGGTGAGGGAAGTGGCTGTGTAAAAATACTAAGAAATTTACTCTCTCCCACTGCCCAGAGATTTCTTGGTAACTCTCGTGTTTTGGTCATCTGCATATTCTAGGGTGTAGGAGTAAAAGCTTCCTTAGCTTTTGATCACAACCAAGAGATTATCAAGGCAGGAGCGTGATTTTCCCGGATAGGCCTCGTATTTAAGGTGACTTGAAACAGTTTGCAGCACTTAGATTTTGATGGGTTATATAACCATTCTTTATCACTTGATGCTGCAACCACTGCATCAAAACACGTCCCAACCATTGGTGAACAAATTGGTATCATTTTTGCAACACAATAGGTTACCATAGCAACAATATGACCTTCTAGAATCATCCTCATTTATAGCTTTAGGGGCTCACAATTCAAAATCGGCACGGTGAATTTTTTTTACATTATAAATTTTTGATAAGCATGATAAAATACAACTGTTCGCGAAGTTTAAAAAATTCTGTAGGTGGGGTTTAGAGACACCTTAATGTTCGAAAATTTAAGGTGGCTCTGAAACCCACCTACAAAGTTTTTTTAAACTTTGCCAAAATTTTTTGCTCTATCATGCTTCTTAAAGCAGCAGAAGAGAGAGCTAAGAAGGCTTTCAACTCTGCTGCTTCCAAGAAATCAGCTAAGCGTCTTCTTTGACTATTCTTACTTCGACCTTGCGGTATGGTCAACAGAATTCTTGTGGCTTTTCCACGTTGAGTCATTTACTCCTTCTTCTGTTTTTTTCCGTCAAGAAATGGTAACTGTTTTACCTGTCGTACGTTTGGCCACTTGAAGTCGGAATGACCCCCAAACTTAGCTTTCAGGATCTGAAGGTAATTTGTCCGGCAACAGATAACTGCTTGATGATGCAAAAGGTATGTTTAAGAAATTTTCTAATTTTCGCTATTATGACTTCGAAGATTGTCCCGTTGTTTCTTTACTTGAGCTTGAGAACTTTCGGTTTAAAGTTGTAGTTTCTTTCAACGTTTCTGCTCTTCGCCCGAAAGTTTCTTTCAAGGGAAAATTGCTTAAATCAACAATTAAACATCGAAATAAGTTAAAATTAGCTAAAATTAAAACCTTTTCCAGGACCTACCTACTCAGTTCTGGCCTTTATTGTGTAGTGATGGTGTTCATAGAAACCCATTCGTCAAAGAGGGCCTGCTTCTCCCGAACAGACCGGATTTGTTTGTTAAGGGCAGGGCCAAGAATGCATTTTTTGGTACCAAAGCACTCACATCTCGATGGCTTGCTATTTGAAGTGACTTCGCTAATTATAGTTGTCTTTCCACTAGCTCAGGTATTTCTAACGCGGTTTCCAATCGTCTACATATATGTCTGGATTTATATAGCCCCTATTTCACCTCGATTTCTCTTAACTCTAAGGGCGCCTCCCAGCCATGTAAACGGGCGAAAAATAGAGACAGGACGGCAATGAAAGGAAGATAAACGGGTAGCAGAAGGAAAAAAGGACTGACTATTCTTTTAATTTTTATATCGTCCCCTTAGGAGATGGTTTCTGGCGAGGAAAAAAACGCCCGCTTAGTCTGTGATATCTATCCTTTAGCCTCGTTTTCATAAATCCAGACATATACATTGTACTGTTCAGTATCATGCACAAGAGATGGTAGATGGAAGTCAGTTTCTACTAAGAATGGGTATGTTCAAGATATTTTTAGAATCTAGATTATTATTTTAATTTCTAAAAATTTGGGAATTTAGCTTTCTACATTCATGTGTTTCCTTGGTTCATTTATTCCATGTCTTCACTCATTCTCCCTTTGTCTCTATTAAGATACATCGTTCATCTTATGACTGACTAACGCATCCTCACTTACACATTGACTGTCTCGTGTTAGTGTAGTCAGAATAGGCAGTTTAAGAAACAACGGCAACAACGCCAAAGACCTGGGATTCTCGCGAGAAATTAGGTTTATTCAGTTCGCCTATTACGGTCAGAAATATCTCAAATACGCTGCAAGAAATCTTCAAAATTAGAAAAAGAAAATCAAAATATTAGCCGTCGTAGTTCACGCTTTATCTCAAATATACAGACTGTGAATATTTCACGTTTCTGTCGGCAAAGAAATGAACAAAGAATTATAACACACGCTTACACAGCAGTTGCACTCATTGCCGTTGCCGTTGACGTTTGCTTAATGAACTCCCTTAAACCGACAGTTCTAATGGCCAGCGGTCGCTCAATCCTCCCCACCCCGTTCAGTGAGCCAACAGGGTGAGCGAAAAGGTAAGTGAGCTAAGTTACAGAAACAAGAACAAAACAGGTTCCATGAAAAAACGACAGAGGTTCTTTAAAAAGTTACAGTTTAAGATTGTTTTATTGACATCAAAACGTTAGGTATGCCTCAGATCTCCTGAGTGTTTAATTAAAGGTAACATCGCGCAGAATGCCGCGACACAACCGGGACTTAAACGTAGAGTCAGACTGGTCGTTCTGTCTAACTTTCCAACACTCCTGCCGATCTTTCAGCCTTCGTTCGCTTGGGCTCGCTCTGAAATTCCCGCGAGAGTTAAAACGGATCCAATTTTGAATAATTATCTCGTACAAACAATGGAAGACCGTGCTCGCTGGTTGACTCTGCTGAATTTGTATATATTCGTTCATAATCAGGAGCTAATTCGATGGCTTCATATCAATGAGTATTGGTGTAAGAGTGTGTTATAAATATCTTTCAGAAGTATTGTGAACACTCCTGAACGCTGCACGTGTCAACTTGACATGTGCAGGATTGCAGAACATGTGCGAGGAGGTCTGAGGTCGATTTTCTGCTTTTCGTAAAGGTCTTAATATCAAGGTAACCAGTGGAGGGCGGTTTCTATTCGTAAAATTATTCTTTGCAAGGTAAATTTGTACTAAAGAGTTAACTATTACACGAAACTTGGTATTCATCTTCGCTACAATGTTACAGTAAAATTCTCATTATTAATCCAGTGAAGGATTAATGTGAAGCTTGAAACGACTTGTTTTTGTTACCGATATCAGATCGCGTGTCATATTTTGTCTGTTTATACTCCAACGTCAGTGATCAAAGACACTTTAGGACCTATCCGCACTAGTAGACAAAATTGCAATTGTCCGAGGCAAAATCAAAGGACAAATTTTGTCGTTACAATTTCTGCAGTCGCACTAGGCGACAAAAATTTTGTAAGCTCCGCCGAATTTCAGGAAAAATTTTGGTTTAACAAATTTTTGTTTCAAAATTTTTGTTAAAGGCAGAAGCACTGGGAAGCGACAATCTTATCTTTTATGCCTAAAACGTCAACAAAAAATTGTTTGCCCTTTTCAAATATCCATTTCAGCGACGCGCGTCAAAATATAGATCCGAGGTCAAAATATATGAACACCATATCATTTTTCAAAAATACGCAAAGATGTTTTGCCAAGACACATGTTTCTGATGGTTGCAGTTTTCCTTGCAATACAACTGAATATCGCTTAACAACAGCTGCAAATTCTAACGTTGCTTTGCTACGGTAGAATTTTTCTTCTTACAATGCTACAGATAAATCATAGGAATGCATTACGACGTCGCCGTCGATTTTCGCCCATTTCGTCCATTTTGTGACACTAAACAAACAAAAAAAGTGCGATAAAATCGCCTGACAAAAAATCGGCGAGCCCCTTGCGCTCGCCATTTTTTTGTCGCGGCTTCTTTGAAGTTTGGTTTTTGTCAAGGCAAAATACTCCAGTCGCACTCGTCTTCAAAACTCGTTGACAGTTGTGTCAACACTGTCGTCGGAGGGCAACTGACGTGTTTGAAAAATTGCTCCATTTTCAAAGCGTCTCCCGTCAACATGTGGATAGCCAAACTGGTCATGGTAAGGGGGGACGTTCCAGCGCCTTACAAGATTCGGTTGTTCATATAAAGGATAGCTTGCAATTGGGTTTAAACTCCATGGAACATTTACGATTCGTTTTGTCTAGTGTGAAAATTTGTAAAATCTAGTTTCGCAACACCAGAAACAACTGAGACGTTATACGGTTAAAAACTTTATGACACATTAATGACAAAATAAACACAATTTGTTTACTTAATAAACGATTTTGTCCAGTTTTTACTTGGGACATTTACCATTAGAGTTATCTTCATAGAGTTATATAGTGGAGTTAGAGTTGCAAAATCTTGAAATTCAAGAGTTTGGAAGACCAAAATCCTGAATGCAAGATTTTGGCAGTCCAAAATCCTGGAATTCCAAAATATTGAACTCAGCATTTTGGCCTTCTCTTCCAAAATTTTGGCCTTCCAAAACCTTGCATTCAGGATTTCGGGAGTCCAAAATCTTGAATTCAGGATTTTGGCCTTCAAAAATCTTGAATTCAGGATTTTGGCCGTCCAAAATCTTAAATTCAGGATTTTGGCAGTCCAAAATCTTGAACTCAGGATTTTGGGCGTCGTTAACTCTAACTCTAAGTCATAACTCTACTGAAATAACTCTATTGCTAGTCAACCTCGTTTTTACCCGGGACAAATTTTGTCGGCGGTGCGTTTGAAGTTCTGTCTGCCTAGGCCAAAATTTGTCAACTCGCGAGAAACCATCCGCACTTGAACGTTGGTGATGACAGAAATTTTGTCTAAAAAAACAATTTTTCTGCTAGTGCTCAGCGTCAGAGATCAAATACGCTTTAGACCGTGTCCACAGATCACTAGCCTACAGCCGATATTACTGCTAGTTACTTGCCTTTCTCATCAACGATGAAGCGTCTATACTATTGCCGGTTTGGTGGTTGAACCAGCAACTGAGCAAGTTCCGGTTTCAAGCAACAACTCTGCCAGACCAAAGACATCCAAAACAGGCTTCCAGCTTGGGCAAAGTCTGAAGATTAAGATAGCATATTGGTTGGTTTTTCTAAATTATTCTGTTCAAGAATGGATACGGTACAAGAACATTGAACTCAATGATTCAGTTGTGATTTTTTAAGGTTGGAATTTTAGTGGATTCACCATTGGAAATATTTTGCATACAATTTTGTTTGATAATTAGTGTTTTAGGGTTGAGATTATGTTCTGCTTAAAAGGTTAGCTTCGGTTCTGCTTAAAAAGGTAGCTTCGTTTCTTTTATGTATAACCACACCAATTTCAGTTGGTAGAAGTGGTATGTAACTGACATCTATGGAATTGATTATTCGTTACTACGAAGATTTTTAGAAGGAAATTATGCCATAAATTAAGTAATTATTAACAACGAAGTGCGTTTTGTTAAACCATAAAAAAAATCATAGCCGTTATTATACATGACTTGTGTCAGGCTGTTAAAATATTTCGGCTTTATTTCAGTAATACATGTAGTCATGCAGTAGGATCAATATACTGAACTTGGACTCCTTCTGTTTTTGTTATATTCGTAGCTGTCAGATAATGCCGCGTGGACTTTCACTAAAGTGAGAACTCGTGTACAACAATCTCTTGTTCCAGAATGTGATTTGTCGATGTCGGGAACAAGTTAAAGACTTGAAATACAGACCGGCAAACGAACAAGGGTTACCTCTGTTGCATTGTATCTTTGGGAATCCTTATTCCTTTTAACTTCCCATAAACATTGACTGAAATGAAGGAAAAGATATCTTCAAAGTGCCTATGAGGTAACAAATAATTACTGCTTATTTGAAAGGATTTTCAAAGTAAAGAAGAACTTTGTTTGTCTTTTTGCAATATCTTTTTTTGTTTTAGTTATATTTACGTTTCTGTATTATGCAAATGAGGAAAGTGATAACGTCATAATTGGTTTCATTAAAACAGTACACTCAATCAAGAATATCTCGAGAAGTATTAAAGCAGTGTTCTTCAAACTTGGCACCAAAAATGGTTATCACAACAGAAAGAAAATGACTCCCATTGTGCTGTTGCCATGACAACAGCTAGGATCATCAACTCCCAACAATCGAATGGGGAGGGTTAAGATAACATGGGAACCACGTGTATTCCAAGCAAGACCCTCTGTCCCTCTTAAAAAGGTTGCAAATGGAGATATTTGGTTTTTCACAGAAAGAGACTGGGGCAAGAGTGTTGCCATGACAACAACATAGTAGGTGTCATTCTGTTGCTTATGTGATGTACATTTCTGGTGCCAAGTGCAAAAAACATTGTTTTAATACCTCTAGAGATATTCTTGATTGCGTGTTGCACTGTTTTAATAGCACCACCTATGACGTCATCACTTTCCTCATTTACATAATAAAAACCGTAAATATCTCTAGAACGAAATCAAAGTGTCTATGAGCCACTCAACTTGGAAAATGGATCGTTTCTAACCAGTGACAATTTTGATGACACCGACTTGAGGTCAGTTTAATCCGAGGGTTAAGTTAAAGTTAAAGCCCACTGGCATTGTTAAGAAATAGTGCAAAACGCAACGGTGAGAGAGTACACGAGGAAATGTAACACTGTTGAAAACATTCTCATTCACAAAGTTATCAGTCTGTGAGACCGAGTTATCTCAACCTCGTTCCCAAGGCCCTCCTTCTGGCTTAGGGGCGGGGAGGGAAAAAGCCCTGGCATATTTTCAAGTTTTTTTGAGTCAAGAAACCGTAAATGTGCTTCTTTAGACTTCCCAGGATTTTAATTACCCATTTACATCTAAAATTCCTTCCAAAACTTCGGAAAAACTATAAAAACATGCATTTCGTGGACGACCGGCAGCCACTGCACTCTAATGGCTGATAGTATCCCGGGGATAGCATACGAGTAGCTCAGCCAATCCGATTGCAGCATTTTAGTATACTAGTAGGATTCTACTAAATAGAATTAGTAGAATTCTACTAGTATACTAATTCAAATGCTGTAATCTGATTGGCTGAGCTACTCGTATACTATCAGCCATTACAGTAAAGTGGCTGCCGGTTGTCCATGAATTGCAATATTTTTATAGTTTTTCCGAAGTTTTGGAAGGAATTTTAGATGTAAACGGGTAATTAAATTCCTGACAAGACTAAAAGAAGCGCATTTACGGTTTCTTGCACTCGATCATATGACTTAAAGATACTTGAAAGTATTGAAAAAGCGGGTATGCGTGTAAACAACTACAAATTTGCCAAGGACAGTTCGATAAGTGCAACTTTGTTTGAGGGTAAAGTTCAATAATGCGTGGGAAAATCATCGGAAACCATTATTTGCGTTAATTTCAGTGAGAATTCTACTAGAAATCTCGAGCTCATAATCTAATTGTTATTAGAATTTGACAACTTGTGCTTGCTTGTCCGCACTTGAACACACAAACTAGAAAATTATCATGTATACGTCTAATTAACAGCAGAGTACGTACTACCTCATTCTCCGCCGATAATGTGTACGGTAAACATACTATAGCTAAAATCAGAGCAAATATGGCCGATTGTCTACAAACTGACGCCATGTTGTAGAGGGAATGACGATGAGTTCTGTGAATTCTATGCTCAAAATCAGTGCGAAATTGTAAGACCGTCATTTTATTTGGTTCTGTAAAGATGTAACATGTCCTTTGCAATAGCCACTGATATACAGCCACTTCCGGTTAAAAACATGAATATTACGGAATCGTACCCATTGAAACACGTATTTTTAACATGCAAATTAGCTTCATAAAAAGTTAACAAGGTATGTGTAAGAGATGTCAATCATTGAAATCCCGAGTGTATATCAATTCGAAGCCATTGTTCCCGATATTAGCAAGGACATCTTAAGATATTATTTATTTAGCAAGGACATCTTAAGAAGTTAGCACAGCACTAATTTAATTTAATAAACGTAAGAGCAATGCGCAAACAAGTCCATTAGCTAACGTACCAATCGATTCAAACTCGCATACGGTATCGCCAAACTAATAAACAACAGAAAGCGCAGACAAAATGCGGACCTAATTTATTTCTTCAAAACAAGTCGACACAAAATATTAAAAATCAGCTGACAATTTATTTGCCATTTTCGCCTTACTCCTTCCGTGAGATCCAGTTATTTTATCGGACAGCGTGATAAAAACTTGACCTGATCAAAATTGATAGGACTGAATTAATCTACGCAAAACTTTTATTAAAATGTAACTGTCTCCAAGGCCAGTGCAAAAACTTGACAGATATGCCGACTAGGACAAATTTCCAACCTCAAAGTTTAGGCCTAGAACTTCGCTCCCAAGACCCTTTCTAAGAAATAATGGGGAGCCACTGGTAAAGATCTTAAAAGTGCACATGCCTAGGTTAGCTTCACGTGTTTGGATAGGAAAGTTATCTAGCAAAAACACGAGATAGTGCCAAAGACACGTTTTCCGACAGCTTCTGGTATCAGTGATCAAAGATCAGACGCTTTAGACCGTGTCCACAGATCACCAGTCAACAGCCGATATTTAATATTGTTAGTCTCTCGCCTTTCTAATCAATTAACGATGAACCGACAATTGCCGGTTTGGTGGTTGAACCAGCAATTGAGCAAGTTCCGGTTTTAAGCAAAACCACAGTCAGACTAAAGACATCCAAAAGAAGCTTCCAGCTTGGGCAAAGTCTGAAGATTAAGACAGCATATTGGTTGGGTTTCCAAAATTATTCTGTTCAAGGATGGATACGGTACAGACACATTGAATTCAATGTCTTCAGTTGTGATCTTTTAAGGTTGGAATTATGCCGAACGCCGTTCGGTAACTTGTCGTAATTTTTCTTGTTTGGAAAAATTTTGCATACAGTTTTTTTTTGATAACAATTTATTGTTTCAGGATTGAAAGGTCAGCTTCGTTTCTTGTATTTGATTTATGTATAACCCATAACAATTTCTTTTCTTGGAAGTAATATGTAACTGATCATGACATCCGTGGAATTGATAATTCGATTTAAAACGAAGATGATTAGTAGGCAATTATGTCACAAACTAAGTAATTTGGACAAAATGCTGTAATTTTCAATAACCAGTGTCGTTTTGTAAAGGACAAAAAACCATAGCAGTCTTTACATTGACAGTGTACTGTTAGAATGATTCGGCTCTATTTCAGTCTTACATGTACATGCAGTCATGCAGCTGAATGACAGGTATACGAGTATCTCAGAGGTATTTAAAATCTTTAAATAGGGCTTATCACGTTTTTCGGTGCCATCTTGACGGGTAGGCAAAATGGTCAGAAATTACAGTGTTCAGTTGTATGGGAATTCGATGGCAAATAACTTTTTCCAAGTAAGTAGAAGACTGTATTCACCAAGTTTGAAGGATGTAGATTGGATAGAAGACACTCAGCTAATTTTTCTAATTTTTGATACATTTGTCTGTAATTTTTTCCCGCGCCGCCCCTTCTGCCCTGCCAAATTTACAGACAAATGTATGAAAAATTAGAAAAATTAATTGAGCGCGTTGTAGGCAAGCTAAATCCTTCAAAATTGGTGAATACAATCTTCTGCTCAGTATTTTAACGTTACGATTTATAAATTGTGTAAAATTCAATTTTGGAAAAAGTTATTTGCCATCGAATTCCCATACAAACACTGTAGTTTCTGATCACTTTGCCTACCTGTCAAGATGGCGCCTAAAACCGTGATAAGGCCTATTAAAATTATATCAACTACATTAAACGACGAACGAGTTTTTGTGTGCGTATCGCAAAACAAGTTGTCTTGACCTGGATTTGGCAGCAGTGCATCTTAAAGTCACTAACATATTTTTATTTTGGTTTGCGTTTCGCACCTTTGTTAATTTTCTTTACGAAATGCTGTGCTTACTATCACTGGTTAATGAAAGAACCTTTACTGTATTTTCGATGAGTGCTTGACAGCTCAAGCTTGTTGGGAGACTTTCTAGTATTGTGGCAACTTGTGCTTGCTCTTCCGTACTAAAAATAGAAAATCACTACGTATAATTGAAATGCAACCATTTGTGGGCATTTTTCGCTTCTTCGACCCTACACTGTGAAGAATAATATGAAAATTTCATAATTTTTCGAAGAAAAGTTTGCACTTAAGGTGGTTGGAAACACTTTCCAGTGCTTTCCAAGACTTACAGTTTGATGCGTCATTATAACCACTCTTTTAACGGTTGATGCCAAAATCACGGTATCAACAAACTGTCCAATCATCGAGGAACAAGTTGCTGTTAATTTTGTGGCACAATAGGTTACCATAGCAACAATATGACCTGCTAAAAACACCCTTTATTTAAGCTTTTAGTGCTTATAACTCATAAACGAGCTCGGTTAACCCCATTTTTTATTATCAAATTGTAATCAGCATGGTAAGATGCAACTTTTGCAAAGTTTAAAAAAAATTCTGCGAAGGGGGTTCAGAGCCACTTAAATTTTCGAAAATTTAAGGTGGCTCTGAATCCCCTTTACCGAATTTTTCTAAAAAAAAATTGCAAAAAGTTGCATCTTACCATGCTGATTAGAATTCGATAAGAGAAAAAGGGGGTTACCGAGCTCGTTTATGAGTTATAAGCGCTTTTGTATGAGAACCCAATAGTAAATAACTTCTTCCAGAATTGAATTTTTCACAATTTCTGAATCACAACGTTAAAATACTAGGTAAAAGATTGTATCCACTAAGTTTGAAGGATGTAGCTTGGCTAGAAGATATCCAGTTACTGTTTCTAATTTTCCTTACATTTGTCTGTAAATTTAACTGGAAAAAAAAATTACAACTGTATGGAACAATAAAAAAAAAGAATTAGCTCAGCAAATTCTAGCAAAGCTACATCCTTCAAACCTCGTGAATACAATCTTCTACCTAGTATTTTCACGTTTTGAGTAACAAATTGTGAAAAATTCAATTTTGGAAGAAGTTATTTCCCTTCGGATTCCTCATACAAACACTGTAATTTCTGATCGCTTTGCCTGCCCGTGAAGATGGCGTCTAAAACCGTGATCATGATAAGGCCTATTCTCAGTTTTTACCAGTCCTGTAATCAAAACTAAAAATCGTAACCATTTAATGAATAAAATCAAGAATATTGGATACGATAGATGATTTATATATAAACAACCTCGCTAAGAATCAGGTTTCTTTTGTTTTTTATTCGCGAGTTATTTGCAGAAGTGTGTCACCCAGTTTGTGCCCTTTGGAGGGACACAAACATGGCGGCCGTAAAGCAACAAAAACATCTGTCACTGAGTTTTGCTATTGAAACGACAAATTATTGCTCTGCGATCCGACACCTTAAATAAATGCTTCCTCTAGTGCAAGCACTGTTTAGTTAGCAAAACTTAAAGCGATAGCTCTTCTTTTGACCTCTGCGGCAGTCTTTCCGGGCCGCCATTGTTATGTCACGCAACGCAAAAGCTTAGAAATTCAAACGTGCTCTATTACAATAAGAAGAACCCAGTCGAGCTAAAACATTGTGAAATGTCAAGTTTCTATAGCGTCTTTTATCTGATGAAACTAAAACCTCGGCAGGAAGGGTAATATTTAATTTTGGAATATGATTACGTCACATGAAAACCAAGAATTTAGTGACGCAGCAACAGTAGAGCATTGTCGGAGTGAAGTGTCAAAATCCCTTTCATCCGAATTGCTGGTATGGCCCTTGTACATACAAAATTAAAGCTTGGAGGCAATTGCGAAATACAGCTAAAATCGATAGGCGTAAATCTCATAGTTATTTGTGTCAAAGTTGTTTCCTCTTTTGGCGGACCCGATGACCAATATGTTTGTTTATATGTACTTGAAAGCAAAATCGGTTACATGGCGCTGAAAACCACAGAACAAGAAATCAGTCTTATTATCCTTCGATGCGGGCTTCTTAGTTAAGACGAACATCGACGTTTAGCAAAAAATGTATTTGAACCCGCGATCCAGGACAAACAATTTTAAATGAAAATAGAACTGCACTGAACATTCACCAGCTGATCATGAAGGACCACCATGCACTATGATCGTATCTATAACAAAATTCTCGATTGTGATTGGTTCTCCGCGCGCTTATTTGGCACGTAATCAGGGCGCGATCACGTGGATGTGGAATCACCGATGTTCGATTTAAAATTTTGTACTTGGGTATTTGTAATTGAATACCCACGTGATTTACACGTCAATTACGCGCGCTTTTAAGGCTTTTTTTCGCAATGTTTCGCACAGTTTTCAACAAGTTTGAAAAGCGCTACAGATATTTTCGCTCAAAAGAACTTCCCAAAAGACATTTTTAATTCCAAAATTTGTTACGATTAATTAGTAAAAGGACCTCGTGTCGTACGATCAGTTCAGGGAGTTATCGTGCTCCTAATTTCAAATCGGCCTCGCGCTTCGCGCTCGTCCGATTTTGAAATTTCCTGCGCGATCTGCGCAATTACTCCCTGAATTGTACTCCCCTCGGTGCAATTACTATTACTAATAACAGAGCCGTTAACATATTTTGTATGTTTAAATTTTCGTCGAAAACCATTCTTAGATGTGCTTTCATTCTCGAGTTGATATTTTCCTGAGGTGAAGCCTTTGTCGTAAATTTAGCCCTTATAAAAACTCAGGAAACGACTTCACGTGAATTTTCCGCGACATAGTAATAAATGGTGGCTGTACGTTGTGTAAAACGAAAAAACAGATGATGTTCATAGAAAGTCAGTCTTTGTAAGACTGTAGTTTAAATTGATTCTAGATGGTCGTACAAAAGGAGCCAAATAAACAGCGGATTGCCTCGTTTGTCTTTCTTTGCCAATAATCTGCACGTTCATCTGAGAATCGCCGACGCCATGTCGTAGAAATGACAATACTTTTGCCATGATGTAGAAATGTTTTTTTACGAATGTTTGCCCGACACTCGGCACTTTACGGGTGGTCATAATTTCAACGAAACCAACGTTAACGAAGCGATCGTGGAAGTAAAGTTCTTTAAAAAGAAATCATGTCACACCTTGTTGGGTTGATAACATTACAATAGTTCTTTTGACAACTAAATCTTTGTAGGAGATCTAGATTTGAAGGGACGAATTTGCATTTTATATCAGGGCTGCGGGAGTTCGTTAAACGAAAAGTGAAAAAAAAATGATACTTGCATTGATCGGAATTCCGCAAAAACTCAGCAGCGCAATCTTAAAGTGTCAAACAAAGAAAAGCCATATTAATACTAATTTCCTCACCCATTGCTTCTCAAAATTTTCCTTCTGAAAGAATCGAGGCCATATAAACGAAGTGTCAAAATAGCTACTTTTCAGGCCAAAAATAACACTTCTCAGTGAACCACATGGGTAAAATTAGTCACATTTTCTTTATTAACTTCCCAACTGCCAAAGCCATTGAATGCTAAATTGCAAACTGAATAGTTATCCCGGTAAGGAAGAATTTTCCAGCGGTTCTATCGATTTGCGGTGGGTATTTTTTATGCACATTTCAAACGTTACGATTTTCTACCCTAGTTCATGACAGACACCAACTTGGATACCCCATTAGACCTCACCCTTTCAACGCACACCCAATTTAAGACCAGAGTACAGAAACAATACTCTAATTCAAACCAAAGTTTCCGATAATCTATACCTAATTCCAGACCAAAAAGAATCAAGAACCTTTGGCGCCGCCTATACCCCCCTCTCTCGGGTCCTGGTTGGGCAAGCAGCGGAGTCGGGTAGAGAAAAATGAGGGTTCCCCCCTCTCCTTTCCTCTCCGGGATCCCGCTCGTCGTTGAATTTGTTCATCGTCCGCCCGCTTTTTTGATCATCCCCACTGACCGAGTCTCTGGAACAGGCTAGCACACTCGCCGTTGAGGATAGACCCACGTTAGAGTCTGTGAGGTTATTCACACACGTATTATTAGGAAAAATGTTACAGCCGAGTTAATATAAAAAATTTATATTGAAACTGCTTTTGCAATGCTTGAACCCTCTATTATGGCTATGTGATTATATTAAAGCTTATTTTTGCTAGTGGTGTATTTGTCGGAGCTTTGGTCCATCACAACATATCCATCAGTTACCGAGAGATCATACGTCTTCATAGAAGAGGGTCGTACAGGGGTGTTCCCGTGATGTGTGATCAGCTCATTTTATTTTCCGTGAAATATGAATGTGACTCGTGGTTTGCGTGACCCGCGAAGAACCTAAATTATTAACCGATATTCGTGATCTTACCACTCAATTATACGTGATTTTGAGACGCAAGTTCTCCGAATGGTTAGTCTATCGAGAGTGACTTAGGTATGATTTGCAATATGGAGCCTTGACTTAGCCAGTCGCGATTTTCGTCATTCAAACACTGTTTCTAATGTAAGAGTAGGTCATTAAAATGGGTATCTTACTTTCTTATTTTCGTGATTCGGGAAAACGAATTCCCCCCCTCCTCCCCTCCCTCCACTCACATACACACATCTGCGCGACCCTCATAGGAAAAAATCTACGAAAAAGGTTTATTAAATGTAACTGTCTACAAGGCTAGTATAGCAACTTGACAGATATTCGCTTGGACTAATTTCGTGACTCAAAGTTTAGACCAAGACCTTCTCTCCCAGGGCCCTGTCTAAGGGCCTGTTTACATAGAGGAAGGGTGCCCCAGCTAACTGAGCTACCCTGGGAGGGCTAACTTCTAATTCGTTTCTTTAGCAAACGCATTGAAGCGTTTACGTGCTAGACAGGGTACCTAGCCCGCCTACCTGGGGCACCCTGTCTACTTGCCCGGGATATCCGGCTAGGCCAAATAGCTTTTTACCATGTATACGGTTCGTTCCGGGCTATCAGAGAACAGGCCCGTGCCCATAGAGGAAACTGAATAAGATGGAAAAAAAATTTCCTTGGTCGGCCGTTTTGCTTGTTGTGCTTAGTGGCTGCTCAAAAGATAGCCCACGCTGCCCACTCACTGTCCCGGTTAGGTGAGTTGCATTTATAGGCGGTCTATGTGTGAACCCTTCTAGCCGGGTAGCTCGGTTAGCCGAGGCATCCTCCCTCCAAGTAAACAGGCCATAAGAGCCATGGGTAAAGATGAGCCTGAGCCACGGGTAAAGATGAACCTGAACCATGGGTAAAGATCTTTAAAGTGCACGTGCGTGTATACGTTTCACGTGCTTGGAGAGGAAAAAAGAAAGTAAGATACCCATTTTAATGACCTACTCTTACATTAGAAACAGTGTTTGAATGACGAAAATCGCGACTGGCTAAGTCAAGGCTCCATATTGCAAATCATACCTAAGTCACTCTCGATAGACTAACCATTCGGAGAACTTGCGTCTCAAAATCACGTATAATTGAGTGGTAAGATCACGAATATCGGTTAATAATTTAGGTTCTTCGCGGGTCACGCAAACCACGAGTCACATTCATATTTCACGGAAAATAAAATGAGCTGATCACACATCACGGGAACACCCCTGTACGACCCTCTTCTATGAAGACGTATGATCTCTCGGTAACTGATGGATATGTTGTGATGGACCAAAGCTCCGACAAATACACCACTAGCAAAAATAAGCTTTAATATAATCACATAGCCATAATAGAGGGTTCAAGCATTGCAAAAGCAGTTTCAATATAAATTTTTTATATTAACTCGGCTGTAACATTTTTCCTAATAATACGTGTGTGAATAACCTCACAGACTCTAACGTGGGTCTATCCTCAACGGCGAGTGTGCTAGCCTGTTCCAGAGACTCGGTCAGTGGGGATGATCAAAAAAGCGGGCGGACGATGAACAAATTCAACGACGAGCGGGATCCCGGAGAGGAAAGGAGAGGGGGGAACCCTCATTTTTCTCTACCCGACTCCGCTGCTTGCCCAACCAGGACCCGAGAGAGGGGGGTATAGGCGGCGCCAAAGGTTCTTGATTCTTTTTGGTCTGGAATTAGGTATAGATTATCGGAAACTTTGGTTTGAATTAGAGTATTGTTTCTGTACTCTGGTCTTAAATTGGGTGTGCGTTGAAAGGGTGAGGTCTAATGGGGTATCCAAGTTGGTGTCTGTCATGAACTAGGGTAGAAAATCGTAACGTTTGAAATGTGCATAAAAAATACCCACCGCAAATCGATAGAACCGCTGGAAAATTCTTCCTTACCGGGATAACTATTCAGTTTGCAATTTAGCATTCAATGGCTTTGGCAGTTGGGAAGTTAATAAAGAAAATGTGACTAATTTTACCCATGTGGTTCACTGAGAAATGTTATTTTTGGCCTGAAAAGTAGCTATTTTGACACTTCGTTTATATGGCCTCGATTCTTTCAGAAGGAAAATTTTGAGAAGCAATGGGTGAGGAAATTAGTATTAATATGGCTTTTCTTTGTTTGACACTTTAAGATTGCGCTGCTGAGTTTTTGCGGAATTCCGATCAATGCAAGTATCATTTTTTTTTTCACTTTTCGTTTAACGAACTCCCGCAGCCCTGATATAAAATGCAAATTCGTCCCTTCAAATCTAGATCTCCTACAAAGATTTAGTTGTCAAAAGAACTATTGTAATGTTATCAACCCAACAAGGTGTGACATGATTTCTTTTTAAAGAACTTTACTTCCACGATCGCTTCGTTAACGTTGGTTTCGTTGAAATTATGACCACCCGTAAAGTGCCGAGTGTCGGGCAAACATTCGTAAAAAAACATTTCTACATCATGGCAAAAGTATTGTCATTTCTACGACATGGCGTCGGCGATTCTCAGATGAACGTGCAGATTATTGGCAAAGAAAGACAAACGAGGCAATCCGCTGTTTATTTGGCTCCTTTTGTACGACCATCTAGAATCAATTTAAACTACAGTCTTACAAAGACACCATAAATGTCGCATTTGCAATACCAAACTTCACAGCACCTTCACAGCAACTTCGGCAAAACAATCATTTAAAGACTCTTTTTACACTGATAGTTTATAGGCTACTTTTGAAATCTACAATCATGGCCAAGATTACATTCAAAAGGGTGTTTAACTAGTCTATTTCAAACTATTTATACTTAATCAGTGTTTGTGGTGATAATCTTGAAGAAGATTTTAAATCCCCTAATTAAACCCTGTTTTAAGCAAAAAAATACTTTAAAACCATGTGGAAAATCATTCCAGTGTTATGAAATGCGTTTTAACTATACTTGAAATACATTACAAACACAGGGCAAAATTTTGAATTTCCTGCAAAATAGCACAAAAAAACCCTATGCTGACTTCAAAATACCGTTCAAATCGTCAATATACTTCTAAGACAGTTTCCGAAAGTCAGTTTAAAAATACAGATTTGGTTAAAACATTCGTGTTATTCAGTCACGGACCATAATGTACGAGGGGCTTTCAGACTATCATGCATTCAGACATTGCCCCTAAATTGCTCAACTTTATGTGAAAGGGTAACGTAGCCATAGACATGTGGTAGTGAAGCCTCAGACATGAGACAATCCCTCCGTTTTCAGTGTCATCTTTTGTGATCAGCGCGCGGACTAAATAGACATTGGTAGTCAGGATTCATTTGCTCGCCAAAAGTCGCATTTTTTTCTTGTTAATTGTTTGACTTTCTATGAACATCATCTGTTCCATTTTTTTTCGTTTTACAGACGTACAGTCACCATCTATTACCATGTCGCGGAAAATTCACGTGAAGTCGTTTCCTCAGTTTTTATAAGGGCTAAATTTACGACAAAGGCTTCAGTTCAGGAAAATATCAACTCGAGAATGAAAGCACCTCTAAGAATGATCTTCGACAAAAAATTAAACATACAAAATATGTTAACGGCTCTGTTATTAGTAAAAGTAAATGGACCGAGGGGAGTACAATTCAGAGAGTAATCGCACAGATCGCGCAGGAAATTCCAAAATCGGACGAGCGCGAAGCGCGAGGCCGATTTGAAATTACGAGCACGATAACTCCCTGAACTGATTCTACGACACGAGGTCCTTTGACGAATTAATCGTAACAAATTTTGGAATTAAAAATGTCTTTTGGGAAGTTCTTTTGAGCGAAAATATCTGTAGCGCTTTTCAAACTTTTTGAAAACTGTGCGAAACATTGCGAAAAAAAGCCTTTAGAGCGCGCGTATTTGACGTGTAAATCACGTGGGTATTCTATTACAAGTATCCAATTACAAAATTTTAAATCGAACATCGGTGATTGGACACCCACATGATCACGCCCTGATTACGTGTCAAATAAGGGAGCGGAGAACCAATCACGATCGAGAATTTTGTCATACATACGATCATAGTGCATGGTGGTCCTTCATGATCAGCTGGTGAATGTTCAGTGCAGTTCTATTTTCATTAAAATTGTTTGTCCTGGATCGCGGGTTCAAATACATTTTTTGCTAAACGTCGATGTTCGTCTTAACTAAGAAGCCCGCATCGAAGGATAATAAGACTGATTTCTTGTTCTGTGGTTTTCAGCGCCATGTAACCGATTTTGCTTTCAAGTAGATATGAACAAACATATGGGTTATCGGGTTCGCCAAAAGAGGAAACAACTCTGACACAAATAACTATGAGATTTACGCCTATCGATTTTTAGCTGTATTTCGCAATTGCCTCCAAGCTTTAATTTTGCATGTACAAGGGCCATACCAGCAATTCGGATGAAAGGGATTTTGACACTTCACTCCGACAATGTTCTACTGTTGCTGCGTCACTAAATTCTTGGTTTTCATATGACGTAATCATATTCCAAAATTAAATATTACCCTTCCTGCTGAGGTTTTAGTTTCATCAGATAAAAGACGCTATAGGAACTTGACATTTCACAATGTTTTAGCTCGACTGGGTTCTTCTTATTGTAATAGAGCACGTTTGAAGTTCCAAGCTTTTGCGTTGCGTGACATAACAATGGTGGCCCGGAAAGACTGCCGCAGAGGTCAAAAGAAGAGCTATCGCTTTAAGTTTTGCTAACTAAACAGTGCTTGCACTAGAGGAAGCATTTATTTTAAGGTGTCGGATCGCAGAGCAATAATTTGTCGTTTCAATAGCAAAACTCAGTGACAGATGTTTTTGTTGCTTTACGGCCGCCATGTTTGTGTCCCTCCAAAGGGCACAAACTGGGTGACACACTTCTGCAAATAACTCGCGAATAAAAAACAAAAGAAACCTGATTCTTGGCGAGGTTGTTTATATATAAATCATCTATCGTATCCAATATTCTTGATTTTATTCATTAAATGGTTACGATTTTTAGTTTTGATTACATGACTGGTAAAAACTGAGAATAGGCCTTATCATGATCACGGTTTTAGACGCCATCTTCACGGGCAGGCAAAGCGATCAGAAATTACAGTGTTTGTATGAGGAATCCGAAGGCAAATAACTTCTTCCAAAATTGAATTTTTCACAATTTGTTAATCAAAACATGAAAATACTAGGTAGAAGATTGTATTCACGAAGTTTGAAGGATGTAGCTTTGCTAGAATTCGCTGAGCTAATTCTTTTTTTTTATTGTTCCATACAGTTGTAATTTTCTTTTCCAGTTAAATTTACAGACAAATGTAAGGAAAATTAGAAACAGTAACTGGATATCTTCTAGGCAAGCTACATCCTTCAAACTTAGTGGATACAATCTTTTACCTAGTATTTTAACGTTGTGATTCAGAAATTGTGAAAAATTCAATTCTGGAAGAAATTATTTACTATTGGGTTCTCATACAAAAGCGCTTATAACTCATAAACGAGCTCGGTAACCCCCTTTTTCTCTTATCGAATTCTAATCAGCATGGTAAGATGCAACTTTTTGCAAATTTTTAAAAAAAAATTCTGTAAAGGGGGTTCAGAGCCACCTTAAATTTTCGAAAATTTAAGTGGCTCTGAACCCCCTTCGCAGAATTTTTTTAAACTTTGCAAAAAGTTGCATCTTACCATGCTGATTACAATTTGATAATAAAAAATGGGGTTAACCGAGCTCGTTTATGAGTTATAAGCACTAAAAGCTAAAATAAAGGGTGTTTTTAGCAGGTCATATTGTTGCTATGGTAACCTATTGTGCCACAAAATTAACAGCAACTTGTTCCTTGATGATTGGACAGTTTGTTGATACCGTGATTTTGGCATCAACCGTTAAAAGAGTGGTTATAATGACGCATCAAACTGTAAGTCTTGGAAAGCACTGGAAAGTGTTTCCAACCACCTTAAGTCCAAACTTTTCTACGAAACATTATGTAATTTTTATATTATTCTTCACAGTGTAGGGTCGAAGAAGCGAAAAATGCCCACAAATGGTTGCATTTCAATGATACGTAATGATTTTCTATTTTTAGTACGGAAGAGCAAGCACAAGTTGCCACAATACTAGAAAGTCTCCCAACAAGCTTGAGCTGTCAAGCACTCATCGAAAATACAATAAAAGTTCTGTCATTAACCAGTGATAGTAAGCACAGCATTTCGTAAAGAAAATTAACAAAGGTGCGAAACGCAAACCAAAACAAAAATATGTTAGCGACTTTAAGATGCACTGCTGCCAAATCCAGGTCAAGACAACTTGTTTTGCGATACGCACACAAAAACTCGTTCGTCGTTTAATGTAGTTGATATAATTTTAATAGGCCTTATTACGGTTTTAGGCGCCATCTTGACGGGTAGGCAAAGTGATCAGAAACTACAGTGTTTGTATGGGAATTCGATGGCAAATAACTTTTTCCAAAATTGAATTTTATGCAATTTATGAATGGCAACGTTAAAATACTTAGCAGAAGATTGTATTCACCAATTTTGAAGGATGAAGCTTGGCTACAATGCGCTCAATTAATTTTTCTAATTTTTCATACATTTGTCTGTAAATTTGGCAGGGTAGATGGGGCGGCGCGGGAAAAAAATTACAGACAAATGTATCGAAAATTAGAAAAATTAACTGAGTGTCTTCTATCCAACCTACATTCTTCAAACTTAGAAATCCAGTCTTCTACTTAGTATTCTAACGTTGCGATTCATAAATTGCGTAAACGTCAATTTTGGAAGAAAGTTATTTGCCATCGAATTCCCATACAAATACTGTAATTTCTGACTATTTTGCCTACCCGTCAAGATGGCGCCGAAAAACGTGATAAGGCCTATTTAAAGATTTTAAATACCTCTCAGCTACTCGTATACCTGTCATTCAGCTGCATGACTGCAAGTACATGTAAGACTCTGAAATAGAGCCGAATTACACTGACACGACATGTGTAAAGACTGCTATGGTTTTTTATGTCTTTACAAAACGACACTTGGTTTTAAAAAAATACAACATTTTGTCCAAATTACTTAGTTTGTGGCATAATTGCCTACTAATCATCTTCGTTTTAAATCGAATTATCAATTCCACAGATGTCAGTTACATATTAATTCTAAGAAAATAAATTATGGGTTATACATAAATCAAACACAAGAAACGAAGCTGAACTTTCAATCCTGAAACAATAAATTATTATCAAAAGAAACTGTATGTAAAATTTTTTCAAACAAGAAAATACGACAAGTTACCGAACGGCGATCGACATAATTCCAACCTTAGAAGATCACAACTGAAGACATTGAATTCAATGTGTTTGTACCGTATCCATCCTTGAACAGAATAATTTTGCAAACCCAACCAATATGCTGTCTTAATCTTCAGACTTTGCCCAAGCTGGGAGCTTCTTTTGGATGTCTTTAGTCTGACTGCGTTTTTGCTTAAAACCGGAACTTCCTCAATTGCTGGTTCAACCACCAAACCGGCAATTGTCGGTTCATCGCTAATTGATTAGAAAGGCGAGAGACTAACAATATTAAATATCGACTGTTGACTGGTGATCTGTGGACACGGTCTAAAGCGTCTGATCTTTGATCACTGACACTGGAAGCTGTCGGGAAACGTGTCTATGGCACTATCTCGTGTTTTTGCTACATACCTTTCCTATCCAAACACGTGAAACTAACCCAGACACGTGCACTTTTAAGATCTTTACCAGTGGCTCTCCCTTACTTCTTAGACAGGGCCCTGGGAGCGAAGTTCTAAGCCTAATTAACTTTGAGGTTGGAAATTTGTCCTATTCGGCATATCTGCAAAGGTTTTTGCTCTAGCCTTGCAGACAGTTACATTTTAATAAACGTTTCGCGTAGATTAATTCAGTCCTATCGATTTTGATCAGGTCAAGTTTTTATCACGCTGTCCGATAAAATAACTGGATCTCACATAAGGAGTAAGGCGAAAATGGCAAATAAATTGTCAGCTGATTTCTAGTATTTTGCGTCGACTTGTTTTGAAGAAATAAATTAGGTGCGCATTTTGTCTGCGCTTTCTGTTGTTTATTAGTTTGGCGATATCGTATGCGAGTTTGAATCGATTGATACGTTAGCTAATGTCTCTAGAGTCTAGAGAAATTGAAAATTTTATAGACTTGTTTATGGATTATTGACTTGTTTGCGCATTGCTCTTACGTTTATTAAATCAAAGTGCTGTGCTAACTTCTTAAGATGTCCTTGCTAAATAAAAATATCTTAAGATGTCCTTGCTAATATCGGAAAAAATGGCTTTGGCATTGATGTACACTCGGGATTTCAATGATTGACATCTCTTAGACATGCCTTGTTGACTTTTTAGAAGCTAATTTGCATGTTAAATATACGTGTTTCAATGGGTACGATTCTGTAATATTCAGTTTGTTAACCGGCAGTGGCTGTATATCAGTGCCGATTTCAAAGGACATGTTACATCTTTACAGAACCAAACAAAATGACGGTCTTACAATTTCGCACTGATTTCGAGCATAGAATTCACAGAACTCATCCTCATGCGCTCTTCAACATGGCGTCAGTTTGTGGACAATCGGCCATATTTGCTCTGATTTTAGCTATAGTATGTTTACCATACAGATTATCGGCGAAGGTAGTACGTACTCTGCTGTTAATTGGACGTATACGTGATAATTTTTCTATGTAGTGCGTTCAAGTGAGGACGAGCAAGCACAAGTTGTCAAATTCTAATTAACAATTAGATTACGAGCTCGAGATTTCTAGTAGAATTCTCACTGAAATTAACGCAAATAACGGTTTTCCAAAAATTTTTCCCACGCATTATTGAACTTTACCCTCAAACAAGTTGCGCGTATCGAACTGTCCTTGGCAAATTTGTAGTTGTTTACACGCGTACCCGCTTTTTTCGATACTTTCAAGTATCTTTAAGTCATATGATCGAGGGCAAGAAACCGTAAATGTACTTCTTTTAGTCTTCTCAAAAATTTAATTACCCGTTTTACATCTAAAATTCCTTCCAAAACTTCGGAAAAACTATAAAAATATTGCATTTCGTGGACAACCGGCATCTACTGTACTCTAATGACTGATAGTATTACGAGTAGCTCAGCCAATCAGATTACAGCATTTGAATTAGTATACTAGTAGAATTCTACTAATACTATTGAGTAGAATTCTACTAGTATACTAATGCAAATGCTGCAATCTGATCGGCCTCATCAACTATCACCTCATAGAAATCGAGAGCGAATAATCTAATTGTTAATTAGAAGCTTCACAACTGTCAAGTACTGATCGAAATTAAAAGACAATAAAAGTCTCTTCATTAGCAAGTGATAGTTAGCGACAGCCGTTTCGTACAGAAACTTAACAACTGCTAACAATGGTGCGAACGCAGGCCAATACAAAACAAAACAGTCTTAGCGACTTAAAGTGCACTCCTGTCAATCCAAGACAAACTTGTGTCGCCATGATACGTACGCAAAACTTCGTTCCTCATTTAATGTAGTTAATATAATTTTAATTTAAAAACTTCAAACAGCCCTGTTAGCCATAACGGAAAACCATTTATGTGCTTAATAGAACTTAATATTCTATACCTTTTCTCATCTTAGAAATTAAAGGAAAATGTGTTCAGCGTAGAGTCACTATACCACAAGGACAGCAACATGTTTCGTCCCCTCAACAAAGTTAAGACCTGTTCGGCGCGGTTGGTACGAGTACCCCGTGTTGCAATAACTTTTTTTCTTTTTTCCCCTTCCTTCTTCCTTTTGCAAGGAGATATTAATGACTGCAGAACTGCCATCCTTGTGCAATGTCGCTTCTTCCATTTATCAACTTTTTGCTCCTCATTTCGCCTGGTGGTTTTTATGTGTATTTATTTACATTATCGTATAAATAATCAGCGGGACACTTCGTTCGAATTCTCCACAATTCTCTCGGCTGTTGATATTTCAAAACATTTAATCACGGCTTGAATCATTCGAAAATTCATACAGCTCGCCAGTTTTGTGACTTTCAGTGTTTTCTTTTTTTCGGCAATCAAGTGTGGTTAAACCTTTATGAGCGGGCACTTTTGGGAAATTAGCTATTTTCTTTAAGGAGACTTCAATAATTTATTCAGGTAGCTTTTATTTAAAAAACGTTCGTGCGAGAATTTATTCAATGTAGAGCATTTCTGCAATAAGATACTGAGTACTTAGGTCAGAATTCAAAGAATAACTAACTTGACCCGATGCAACCGACCGGAAAACGGCCTTAAACGGCAGATGTTCAAAACCCTGGGGCGGGGGGGGGGGGGGGGGGGGGGAACTCCTATATCAAGCATAGGTTGATAAACGTTCGTGGGGAGGAACGCGTGACAAGCTTAAGAACGTCTGCGTAGGAGGCTAGTAGAAGCTGAAACAGAAGAGATTTGCCAAAGCCAGTCGGTAGAACGGCCTCAACATCTTTGCCTTTAAGTAAATATTCAAAACATTTCACTTGAAGTGGCTTTAAACAAAACGACGGAATGTTACAACGATTCAAGAAGACTTAGCACAGACAGTTTCTCTGTCATCTTGATTTGGCACTTTTAATTATGCAAACCTCGCTAATTTATTACACCCAGGATTCAGGGTGTAAGATGGGCACGTGACCTGCCGATGCCAGGTAGGGCTTTTTCCCTCCCCGCCCCTAAGCCAGGGAAAGGGCCTTGGGAACGAGGTTGAGATAACTCTATCTCACAGACTGATACCTTTTTGAATGTGAATGTTTTCAACAGTGTTACATTTCCTCGTGTATTCTCTCACCTTTGCGTTTTGCACTATTTCTTAACAATGCCTGTGGGCTTTAACTTTAACTTAATCTTCGGATTAAACTGACCTCAAGTCGGTGTCATCAAAATTGTCACTGGTTAGAAACGATCCATTTTCCAAGTTGAGTGGCTCATAGCCACTTTGATTTCGTTCTAGAAAGATTTACGTTTTTATTATGCAAATGAGGAAAGTGATGGCGTCATAGGTGGTGCCATTAGAACAGTGCAACACTCAATCAAGAATATCTCTAGAGGTATTAAAGCAGTGTTCTTTGAAATTGGCACCAGAAATGTACATCACATAAGCAGCAGAATGACACCTACTATGTTGTTGTCATGGCAACACCCTTGCCCCCAGTCTCTTTCAGTGAAAAACCAAATATCTCCATTTGCAACCGTTTTAAGAGGGACAGAGAGTCTTGCTTGGAATACACGTGGTTCCCATATTATCTTAACCCTCCCCATTAGATTGTTGGGAGTTGATGATCCTTGTTTAAGATAAAATCTGCAAATTTTAGTCTTAATTAAAACAGTACTAGCAGCATAGCTGTTGTCGTGGCAACATCACAATAGGAGTCATTTTGTTTCTGTTGTGATAACCATTTTTGGTGCCAAGTTTGAAGAACACTGCTTTAATACTTCTCGAGATATTCTTGATTGAGTGCACTGTTTTACTGGAACCACTTATGACAATATCACTTTCCTCATTTGCATAACACAAAAACGTAAATATAACTAAAACAAAAAAAGATACTGCAAAAAGACTAACGAAGTTCTTCTTTACTTTGAAAAGCCTTTCAAAAAAGCATCAATTATTTGTTACTCCATAGGCACTTTAAAAATATCCTGTCTTTCATTTCAGTCAATGTTTATGGGAAAACATTAAAGCAACTAAAGGAATAAGGATTCCCAAAGATACAATGTCACAGAGGTAACCCTTGTTCGTTTGCCGGTCTGTATTTAAGTCTTTAACTTGTTCCCAACATCGACAAATCACATTCTGGAACAAGAGATTCTTGTACACGAGTTATCACTTTAGTGAAAATCCAGCATTATCTGGCAGCTACGAATATAACAAAAACAGGAGTCCAAGCTCAGTATATTGATCCAACTGCATGACTACATGTATGACTCTGAAAAAAAGCCGAAATATTTTAACAGCCTGACTCAAGTCATGTCTAAGCAGAACCGAAGGTAACCTTTTAAGCAGAACATAACCTCGATCCTGAAACAATAATTATCAAACAAAATTGTATGCAAAATATTTCCAATGGTAAATCTACCAAAAGCAGGCCAAGAAGCAAAATGTCTAGAAATCAACAGGTTGCCGAACTTCGATCGACATAATTCCAACCTTAAAAGATCACAACTGAAGTCATTGAGTTCTTGTACCGTATCCATTCTTGAACAGAATAACTTAGAAAAACCAACCAATATGCTATCTTAATCTTCAGACTTTGCCCAAGCTGGAAGCCTGTTTTGGATGTCTTTAGTCTGGCAGAGTTGTTGCTTGAAACCGGAACTTGCTCAGTTGCTGTTTTCAACCACCAAACCGGCAATAGTATAGACGGTTCATCGTTGATGAGAAAGGCAAGTAACTAACAGTAATATCGGCTGTAGGCTAGTGATCTGTGGACACGGTCTAAAGCGTCTTTGATCACTGACGCTGGACACTAGCAGAAAATTTGTTTATTTAGACAAAATTTCTGTCATCACCAACGTTAAAGTGCGGATGGTTTCTCGCGAGTTGACAAATTTTGGCCGAGGCAGACAGAACTTCAAACACACCTCCGACAAAATTTGTCCCGGGTAAAAACGAGGTTGACTAGCAATAGAGTTATTTCAGTAGAGTTATGACTTAAAGTTAGAGTTAACGACGCCCAAAATCCTGAGTTCAAGATTTTGGACTGCCAAAATCCTGAACTCAAGATTTTGGACGGCCAAAATCCTGAATTCAAGATTTTGGAAAGCCAAAATCCTGAACTCGAGATTTTGAACTGCCAAAATCCTGAATGCAAGGTTTTGGAAGGCCAAAATTTTGGATGAGAAGGCCAAAATGCTGAGTTCAAGATTTTGGAATTCCAAAATCTTTAATTCGCCAGGAGTTTGGACTGCCAAAATCTTGAATTCAGGATTTTGCAACTCAAACTCCACTATATAACTCTATGAAGATAACTCTAATGGTAAATGTCCCAAATAAAAACTGGACAAAATCGTTTAGGTAAAAAATTTTTTGTTTATTTTGTCATTAATTAGTGTGTCATAAAGTTTTTAACCGTATAACGTCTCAGTTGTTTCTGGTATTGCGAATCTAGATTTTACAAACTTTCACACTAGACAAAACGAATCGTAAATGTTCCATGGAATTTAAGCCCAATTGCAAGCTATCCCTTTATATGAACAACCGAATTCTGTAAGGCGTGTAACTTCCCCCCTTGCCATGACCAGTTTGGCTATCCACATGCTGAAGGGAGACGCTTTGAAAATGGAGCAATCTTTCAAACACGCCAGTTGCCCCCCGACGACAGTGTTGACACAACTGTCAACGAGTGTTGTAGACGAGTGCGACTGGAGTATTTCGCCATGACAAAAACCAAATTTCAAAGAAGCCGCGACAAAAAATTGGCGAGCCCAAGGGGCTCGCCAATTTTTTGTCAGGCGATTTTATCGCACTTTTTTGTTTGTTTAGTGTCACAAAATGGACGAAATGGACGAAAATCGACGGTTACGTCGTAATGCATTCCTATGATTCATTTGTAGCATTAACAATACCTCTGTTGTAGGAAGATAAATTCTACCGTGGCAAAGCAACGTTAGAATTTGCAGCTGTTGTTAAGCGATATTCAGTTATATTGCAAGGAAAACTGCAACCATCAGAAACATGTTTCTTGGCAAAACATTATTGCGTATTTTTGAAAAATGATATGGTGATCATATATTTTGACCTCGGATCTTTATTTTGACGCGCGCCGCTGAAATGGATATTTGAAAAGGGCAAACAATTTGGTTGACGTTTTAGGCATAAAAGATAAGATTGTCACTTCCCAGTGTTACTGCCTTTAACAAAAATTTTGAAACAAAAATTTGTTAAACAAAAATTTTTCCTGAAATTCGGCGGAGCTTACAAAATTTTTGTCCATTAGTGCAACTGCAGAAATTGTCACGACAAAATTTGTCCTTTGATTTTGCCTCGGACAATTGCAATTTTGTCTACTAATGCGGATAGGCCCTGAAGCGTCTTTGATCACTGACGCTGGAGTATAAACAGACAGAATATGACACGCGATCTGATATCGGTAACAAAAACAACTCGTTTCAAGTTTCACATTCATCCTTCACTGGATTAATAATGAGAATTTTACTGTAACATTGTAGCGAAGATGAATACCAAGTTTCGTGTAATAGTTAACTCTTTAGTACAAATGTACCTAGCGAAGAATAATTTCACGAATAGAAACCGCCTTCCACTGGTTACTTTGATTTTAAGACCTTTACGAAAAGCAGCAAATCGACTTCAGACCTCCTCGCACATGTTCTGTAATCCTGCACATGTCAAGTTGACACGTGCCGCGTTCGGGAGTGTTCACAATATTTCTGAAAGATATTTATAACACACTCTTACACCAATACTCATTGATATGAAGCCATCTAATTAGCCTCCTTATTTTGAACGAATATATACAAATTCAGCAGAGTCAACCTGTGTTTACCGCCACTCTTCGATCCAGCTTAACAACAATCGGTCATGAAATTTTATTTTAGATTTTGCTTTGAGGTCAAGTTGATTGGAGTTCAATGTGGGGAAGACAGCTTTAATTACCTTTAATTAAACACTCATGAGATCTGAGACATACCTAACGTTTTCATGTCAATAAAACAATCTTAAACTGTAACTTTTTAAAGAACCTCTGTCGTTTTTTCATGGAACCTGTTTTGTTCTTGTTTCTGTAACTTAGCTCACTTACCTTTTCGTTCACCCTGTTGGCTCACTGAAGGTGGTGGGGAAGATGGAGCGGCCGCTAGCCATCAGAACTGTCGGTTTAAGGGAGTTCATTAAGCAAACGTCAACGGCAACGGCAATGAGTACAACTGCTGTGTAAGCGTGTGTTATAATTCTTTGTTTATTTTTTTGCCGACAGCAACGTGAAATAGTCACAGTCTGTATATTTGAGATAAAGCGTGAACTACGACGGCTAATATTTTCATTTTCTTTTTCTAACTTAGAAGATTTCTTGCATAGTACTTGAGATATTTCTGACCGTAATAGGCGAATTGAATAAACCTAATTTCTCGCGAGAATCCCAGGTCTTTGGCGTTGTTGCCGTTGTTTCTTAAACTGCCTATTCTGACTACACTAACACGAGACAGTCAATGTGTAAGTGAGGATGCGTTAGTCAGTCATAAGATGAACGATGTATCTTAAGACAAGGAAAGGGAGAATGAGTGAAGACATGGAATAAATGAACCAAAGAAACACATGACTGTAGAAAGCTAAATTCCCAAATTTTTAGAAATTAAAATAATAATCTAGATTCTAAAAATATCCTAAACATACCCAATCTTAGTAGAAACTGACTTCCATCTACCATCTCTTGTGCATGATACTGAACAGTACAATGTATATGTAGACGATTGGAAACCGCGTTAGAAATACCTGAGCTAGTGGAAAGACAACTATAATTAGCGAAGTCACTTCGAATAGCAAGCCATCGAGATGTGAGTGCTTTGGTACCAAAAACTGCATTCTTGGCCCTGGCCTTAACAAACAAATCCGGTCTGTTCGGGAGAAGCAGGCACTCTTTGACGAATGAGTTTCTATGAACACCATCACTACACAATAAAGGCCAGAACTGAGTAGGTAGGTCCTGGAATACGTTTTTAATTTTAGCTAATTTTAACTTATTTCAATTTTTCATTATTGATTTAAGCAATTTTCCCTTGAAAGAAACTTTCGGGCGACGAGCAGAAACGTTGAAAGAAACTACAACTTTAAACTGAAAGTTCTCAAGCTCAAGTAAAGAAACAACGGGACAATCTTCGAAGTCATAATGGCGAATATTAGAAAATTTCTTAAACATACCTTTTGCATCATCAAGCAGTTATCTGTTGCCGGACAAATTACCTTTAGGGACGGACCATTAGAAAAGTGATGGGGGGGAGGGGAATTTTCAGCTTGCACGATTTTTTTTTTTTTTCGCTCACGGCTTGTGCAGGAATTTTTTTTTCAGGTGAAACCCTCTGCACGAATTTTTTTTTCAGACAAATATTGCTTTTTGAAAAGGCCAACACAAACTCCCCTAAAGGCTCTAAAGTTTTGTTCTGACGAGTATGTTTTTGAGCGATTTACGTTTTTAAAAAGTTAATACACAGGCCAACACAAACCCTCCCTCACGTTTGCCTGTTAAGACTAAACAAGCATGTTGCTAGCAATTTCTATATATCATGAAGCACAACGTCAAGATTAAGTCTCATGTTATTCAACTTATTCTGCCACGCAAACCGTCTGCTTCTGTCTTGGTAGGGCTGCCACATTTTCGCCCCACCTTTGCTGAATGATGGAAATCTTTTAGATTTAATGTGTTGCCACAATTAAGTGTCCTGGATCATACTAAACACGCTACACGTGTGACCAAATTCATCCAATTCATGTTTTGAGATTCATTGCGCATTCTTCAGGAAACTAGTGCGACTTCAAGCAGAGTTACCGTTCCGTAGAGTCATGCATCGATATCAATTTTATTTTATCAGTTATTGCCGTTATAATACAGCATACAGTGTATGCTGTAGCATAACGAGCCCGGCAGACGTTGTTAGCAACCAAAAGACAGACCTTGGATCCCGTCGAGATGAAGAACTTTTAGTTCTACATCTCCACGGAATATCCGGTGGCTTGTAACATTCCACTGTAATCATATCCCTGGCAGTGATCGTTTGTGTTCCACAACTGAAACGCGTCATGTGTACAGACACTTTGAAAGACATGCTGCCCGATTTAGGGAAAGGTTTTTTGGTTAGGCATCTTGTAACAGTGTTACATTGGTGTTACAATGTTACACGAGTTTGTTACATATCCAGAAGCACTCAGCAACTGTATTGTACGGACTTTCAAGTCAACCAAAGGTCAGCCTGGGTGAACCAGAACCCACCACAGCATGTTCCTATAATGCCACGCACGACGGAAAAAGACTTTGTCAATTTTGTTACATATCCCAAAGCACTCAGCAACTGCATTGCATGAACTTCAGCCTGGGTGAACTAGAAAGAATATGTAACATGTTCCTATATTGTCACGCACGACGGAAAAATCACTTTCACGATTTTGTTCATGGTATACTTCAGCCGTAGGTGAACCTGAAAAAGATATGTAACATGTTCCTATAATGTACGTCACGCACGTCGGAAAAATAACTTTGACGATTTTGTTACACATCTTGAAGCACTCTTCAGCAACGGTGTTGCATGGACTTCAGCCTGGGTGAATCAGAAATATCCTCTAACCCTCGGCAACGTCAAAATACTACGTGGACGTTTGCGTGGGCAAACCAGAGAGTATTTATAATATGTACCTATATGCAGATTTTCTATGTATCCGAAATTGTCTTTCAGAAAATTAGTGTACGATGAACTCAGTATAGCAGATAGGATCTAACTCACGAATGAAAATAGTGAATTTAGTAGGTATCTAGTCCCCATAGAATCTAAAAGCATGACAATCCGTGTAAGTTATGATATAAATAAAAGATTCATCTGATGACATAACTTGGTACCTTCGTCTTGTTGTCTTGCCGGATTCGATGCTCTACGAGGTTGGTCACGGCTTGCCAGCGCTAGCTGAAGACACTTTCTGGTTCTCTCTACCGTTCTCAGGTGATCGAATTCATGTACAAGCCAATCGCGGTTGTCGGTTTTGTTTGGTTTTCAACATTTTCAACAACTGTTTAATAGTTTGAGCACAACAAATCCAAACGTATATCCAGGGGCAGCTTCTTTGTTGCTCTTCCCGCGAAAAGAAAACCAGCGCGCCTTCTTTAACTCTGCGAGGAAGATTCGAATCTCGGGAGGCAAATCTCGTTTTGTGCCCATTTTCAATGACCGATGACGGGTTCATTCGAAGCCGAAGTCTCTATTATATGTAAGCGAGCAATATTCCCGCGTTGTGAAAATGTATTATAAAAAAAATAAATTATGCGGCCAGATCATATCTGAAAATAACCAGGTTACTTTTTAGTGCACAGTTTGTCTTATTCTTGGCTTGCACGTGACGTCATCATTTTCTAAAATCCAAAACTAAATAGCCACCAAAGTTTTTATCCTCATCAGGCATTAGAATGGGTAAATTGAAATTTGTTTACAACGTTTCAGCTCAGTAGCTTGCTTCGTCTGGAATTTAACGCATTTTGAATTTCAGAGCTATGGCGGTGCGTGACATAAAGCTACGAGCGCGTTTGTTGAAAAATATCTTATGTCCTAATTTTCAGCCTATTCAGAGGTTAAAGTATTAGGAAAAGTGCTTATGTACATGCCTTTTTGTTCAGTGCAGATAATAAGTCGCCCAGATAGCCAAAGTAAGTTCCAGATGATTACACTATTTTGCAGCCGCCATGTTGGGGTTCCACGGAGGTACACCAACATGGCGGCTCCATACTGGGCTCTGTAAATTTGTGCAGAATATTTCGACGAATATCTCAGGTTTAGGAAAACGCACAGACTTAAAACTTGGACAAGGTTCATCTTTACCAGTCTCCTATAGCATCCCAATTTCCTGACTTCATCCACTTAATGGTTTTCGATTTATTTTTATATTGCGTGACAGTGCAAGCCAAGAATTGAAAGCAATTATCGCAAACCACAATAGAACCGCAAAATTCTTACGATGACAACAACCTAACAGATAAATGATGTCACGCCATAGCAACCGCACCTGGCAAACTTCATATGACGTTTTAACAAATGACGTCATCACTTCCCTCATTTGCATAATACAATAACGTGAATATCTCTAAAACAAAAAAAAGATATTCCAAAAAGGAAAACATCATTCTTTTTTACTTTGAAAAGCCTTTCAAATAAGCACTTAAATTAAAGTCACAACTGGACCTTCCTTCTGCGTGAATTTTTTTTCTTTACCTTCTTGTTTGCACGAATTTTTTTTCTTGGTAATTTCCCTTGCATGAATTTTTTTTTGGTTTTTTCCCCAACCCCCCCCCCCCCCCCCCCATCACTTTTCTAATGGTCCGTCCCTTAGATCCTGAAAGCTGAGTTTGGGTTTCATTCCGACTTCAAGTGGCCAAACGTACGACAGGTAAAACAGTTACCATTTCTTGACGGAAAAAAAGGAAGAAGGAGTAAATGACCCAACGTAGAAGAGCCACAAGAATTCTGTTGACAATACTGCAAGGTCGAAGTAAGAATAGTTAAAGTAGACGCTTAGCTGATTTCTTGGAAGCAGCAGAGTTGAAAGCCTTCTTAGCTCTCTCTTCTGCTGCTTTAATAAGCATGATAGAGCAAAAATTTTGGCAAAGTTTAAAAAAACTTTGTAGGTGGGTTTCACAGCCACCTTAAATTTTCGAACATTAAGGTGTCTCTAAACCCCACCTACAGAATTTTTTTAAACTTCGCGAACAGTTGTATTTTATCAAAAATTTATAATGTAAAAAAAAATTCACCGTGCCGATTTTGAATTGTGAGCCCCTAAAGCTATAAATGAGGATGATTCTAGAAGGTCATATTGTTGCTATGGTAACCTATTGTGTTGCAAAAATGATACCAATGTGTTCACCAATGGCTGGGAAGTTTTTTTGATGCAGTGGTTGCAGCATCAAGTTATAAAGAGTGGTTATATAACCAATCAAAATCTAAGTGCTGCAAACTGTTTTAAGCCATCTTAAATGCGAGGCCTATCCGGGAAAATCACGCTCCTACCTTGATAATCGCTTGGTTGTGATCAAAAGGAAGCTTTTACTCCTACACCCTAGAATATGCAGATGACCAAAACACGAGAGTTACCAAGAAAATCTCTGGGCAGTGGGAGAGAGTAAATTTCTTAGTATTTTTACACAGCCACTTCCCTCACCTACCTTGCAATGGAGTTCAAGTACGAACCCAGTTCTCTCTACAAGAAGGTTGAAGCAAAGCCTTCGAGCAAGTGATCTGGCTTTGAATTCCCCATCTAATGGGTAAAGTTCCAAGCCAGACTATCTGCTCCCTAGGTCGATCAAGAATGTGACATATTTGTACAACCCCGCTGGGAAGAACAGAGTGTCTTCTCTTTGTACTTTCAAGTTAAGATAGATAAAAATTTTAAAAGGAGAGTTAAAACACGTAAGGACAACGTCTGGGGATTCATAAAAAAAAATTCATCAAAATTTGATAATCTCTTGGTTGAGTTAAAAAGGAAATCCCTTTCTCCTACGCCCTAGAACATATAGAGGACCAAAACACAATAGTTACCAAGGAAATTTCTGGGCAGTGGGAAAGAGTATTATTTCTTAGCATTTTCACACAGCCACTTCCCTCACCTGCCTGGTAATGGAGTTCAAGTACGAACCTGGTTCTCTCTACACCAAGGTTGAAGCATAGCCTTCGAGCAGGTGATCTGGCTTCGAATTCCCCATTTAATGGGAGAAGTTCCAAGCCAGATTATCTGCCCGCTAGGTCGATCAAGAATGTGACTTCTTATGTACGACGCTGGTGGGAAGAATAGCCGGAGTGCCTTTGCTGTGTACTTTCTACAATTAAGGTAGATAAAAAGCTAATCTAGATTTATTTTTTACTGCAGAGTGTATTGTGTTGGTTTGGGGGTTGACGCCTCTAACGCACTATGGCAGTAAGGCTTTATGGCAATATGGCGTCAAGGCAATAAGGTGTAAATTTCAATGTTTGTTTAATTAATTAATTAATTAATTAATTCCAATTAATTTATTAGTCTTGTTTTGAGGGGGTGGTGTAGGTACCTTTGATTGCTGCGTAAAACGTACAACACTTACATTTCTTCTTGGATAACATAACAATATTCTCCTGTTATCTTAGTGTTAATATTCTCTTAAGATCAAAAGCAATTTACACGAAGCGTATGCGCAGATTGATTAGCGTTAGGATAAACTATATGTTAAGTAAATGACACATCTCATACACAATTCATACACAATTAAACACGAACATTTAGTGCTTTTCCTTGTGGTTGAACGCAGTATGTAAGACGCATGCCCTCTAGCATTGTCATCATGATACAATCCGTTCTCGAGTTCAGAGTCATGCATGCGATACCACACCTTCGTCTTAACGGGCGATAGCAGTTATATTTCAGGTAATATCAGTTCCCTCTTTTTAGTGCAAAAAAAAAAAACGCTTTTGTGACAGCGTTTCTTTTGGAATCATCCCTAGCACGGTTCAAAAATGCTGTGTGCTGTTTCAATCTATTTCGTGTTTGCTAAGCTTTAAACAGGGAAACGAATGGATCTTCTCAGCCGCTAGTTTATTTCTCTCCTATGAAAGAGAACGAGAAGTTCACAAATGTATTCACCCGAAACATTTCCGAGTTGGCGGCATTAAAATTGGTAATGTCGTGACAAAAGAAACTTCTCAAATATTGCCGTAGACGCTGTGGCACTTACGGAAACCGCAAATAAATTTAGTCAGTCTTTGAGAGGACTCATTCACCGATGTAGTATATAATATCGGTCAAGTCAAAACGCTCCTCGGTTGTATTAATCGATATCATTGTGTATTTTGAACTGGTTTACTGTTAACACCAACGGTGGCAAACCTACTAAGAACGTGCTATTCCGAACACGACGTGACTATTTGATAATTAAATTAGTAATTTTTTTTTATCGATATGAAAATTTGCCACTTGAATGAAACAAAATAATTCCTCTTCCTTTTTTTCCAGCAGGAAAAAGCGAGAATATCTTCCTTTATATGTTTTTGAGAAAACAAGGGTTTCATGTTACAAACTTTGTGAAGAAAACAAAAGTATCAAGTTACAAATGTTGGCGTTGAAAAAATAAAATTATCTCCTAGTTTCAACGTATTAATGAATTTAAAATAGCGAAATTCAACGGAAAACACCACAGCAAAGTTTTAAAACCGTCTTGACAAACAGCAATTGTGAGTTGTTTTGGGCCTTGAACTAAAAAGGTGCATACAGGCAGCAGATGACTCAAAACATACTGGCATTCCCGCATAACACTCTGCACTATCTGAGATTGGTCTCACTATTTGTTAAAGGGGAGTTAAAGCCTATAAAGAGGACTTCTGGGGGATTCATAAAAAAAAAAAATCATCAAAACTGATAATCTCTTGGCAGCGTTAAAAAAGAAAACCCCTTCTCCTACGCCTTGGAGTAGAGAACCAAGTCAGAATAGTTACCAAAGAAATCTCTGGGTAGTAGGAAAGAGTAAATTTCTTAGCATTTTCACACAGCCACATCCCTCACCTACCTTGTAATGGAGTTCAAGTACGAATCCAGTTCTCTCTACACACAAGGTTCAAGCAAAGCCTTCGAGCAAGTGATCTGGCTTTGAATTCCCAATTAATGG
>JAHPZR010020381.1:0-14010 GCA_019787425.1 Platygyra sinensis | reverse complement strand
TTAAGAAATAGACAAACATGTACCGTGTTTGTATCGAGTTATACAAACACGAGTGGAAGTTTGGGAGAACGAGAAATGCTGTGGGAACACGAGCCGCAGGCGAGTGTTTCCACAGCTTTTTCGAGTTCTCCCAACTTTCACGAGTGTTTGTATAACTCGATAGAAACACGATGTACCGGTTTTCTATTTCTTTTAGAAAACACCACGACGAGAAAAAGGAAAACAACTTGTTAACTTTGATTATCGAAATGTAAATTCTCTTTGCTCGCGCCATCACTACGTCACAGCGCGCGCTAGTTCTGTGTCTCCATCGAGTTATACAAACACGATTTTCAACCAATCAGCGCGCGTGCTTTCTCAGGACTGTTTTCTAAAAACAAATATTGTATTATATCAAGGTGGCAAACAAAATAAAAAAAAATCGCAAATTTCGTTTGCATTTCATTTGCACAATACTGTATGCATCGCAAACGCTGACTTTCTTGTAGTATTAACTGTATTTATTAATAAATAGTCCATTTTTTTTTGTCCATGTTAGGCTCTTGGTTGTCTTCTGTTTGAGATGTGTGCATTACGTTACGCTTTTGACGCATCGAACTTTGTCAGTTTGTTTTACAAAATCGTTAAAGTGGATCATGGGGTGAGTATTGTATTTAATTGTTATACGAGAAGGGTAGGGTGGGATCAATTTGCAAGGGTTCGATGAGGTTTGCAAACATACCAAAAGGAAAAAAACGTCGTTCTCTCCTTCGTTAACGCCCCTAAGATTCTTTCCCTGATGTTCGATCCGAAAAAGTCCTTGCTGATGAGGCTAAGCTTTATATTAAGCCTTCTACAGGAAGACAACCTGATTCCCAGGGTCTCTCATCTCACCGCCCCCTGGGGCGAGCGAGGAGGGAGCGCTCGCCCCAGGGGGTGGGGCGGGGGGCGATAAGACGAGAGACCCTGGGAAAGAGGTTGGGAAGAAGATTGCTGATGAGGCTATGAGCTTTATACAGATCTATGAAGTTTCTAATATAGTGAGCGAGTCGTCAGGATAATGGAACGAGTAGTGGAGAGTAGTGTATATATAAATATTAGATCAACGAAGGTTTCTTACGTAAAGGCATTCATGTAAACTTACCAATATTCCATTTTTTGGTGTGTCCAGGAGGTGCCTCAACAGTATTCATCCTCTTTGGGAGCGCTTATCAAACAGCTTCTAGCCAAATCCCCGGATGACAGACCATCGTAAGCCAGTTCTTTCTTTTTATCCTATGTCCATGTTTGTGAGCACAGTTTCTTAGTGTTAGATCACGCGCCCGGTATTTACATATACTCTTAAAATAGCAACAAAAGGGAATTTATAGCTTTTCACGTTATCATGTTATGATTGTTAAGAAGAATGCAGAACATTATTCTGGGCAAAGCAGAAAAATCGCCAGTCGCGAAATCACACTGTGGACTTCCGCAACATCTCGTACCTATTTCGTACATCTCTGTTGTTTGATCCTCTACATGGGCTAATTATTGTCGCCCAAATCGTACCTTTGGTTGGGCAGCGAGGTGCTCTATTCGCAGTGAGAGTGATTTACTATTCAGTTTATTTGTTTCCTTCAAAATGGTTGCACGAGAGGAGAGACCCAACTGGATGAATATAACATCGATACGTCAACACGATTAGCTGATGATTTACCTTAAAATACATTTGTTTGCTAACGAACCTCGACACGAAAGTGAAAGACTACATATATGTACTCTGTTGATAATAGTGTACTTGTAAGGAACACTGCATATTAATAACGAAAGTTTGAACTTTCTTTTTCAGAGCTGGGGCTGTGCTTAATCTTCCCTTTGTTCAAAAAACACCTTGCTACTTTCATCAAAGAAAAAGAAAACCTCCAAGAAGCGTTACATGCAAGTTAGTAGACTCAGTAGTTTAGTAACTTACTGGGACTGACCACTGATTGTTGACAAACTTTACACGAGTCTTTGGCCAAGTTCAGGCGCCGTACTTCACATGAACGCAAATGAGAAAAAAAATCCAAACGCAAATGAGAAAAAAAAATCGTTTGTTCTCCCTCATTAGCATTCGATTCGGCTCATGTGAAGTACGGCGTCTGAACTTGCCTTACAGCCAACAACATCACGTCTAAACTGGCCTATCAGTTTCAGTGGGCCAAACTCATAACACCAACGGCTGGAAAGACTGAAACGTCAGTCACCAAAAACAGTTGTTTTTACAACTACCCTCACCTGTACGATCACACTATACGAACTGCTGATTCTCTTGGGTGCAAACCAGTTACTATGCTAGTGAAGTGTGTCTCGTAACTGTTGGGTTGCATTTACACCAAATTAAGGGAATATTGTCACGGTAGGAAAAAGTCTGCATACGAGCCAATCCCGGGTTTTGTAGCATGAAGCGACTAGGGGTATTTTTAGCCCCCTTCCCCCCACCTCCTGGATCGCAGGGTTATCCCAGCATTAAATGTGCCGGTGCCCATTTATACACCTGGGTGGAGAGAGGCACTGTGAGAGTAAAGTGTCTTACCCAAGAACACAACACAATGTCCCCGGCCAGGCCTTAAACCCAGACCGCTCGATCCTGAGACAAACGCATTATAATTAACCGTGAGGCCACCGCGCCTTCACGGTTATATCTGGATTAGAAATACAACATTTCTTAAAAGTTTCCATCTTTTAGGCAGCTTCCGAAGACGGCGACCGGAAGTAGAAATAAGTCTCCCAGCATCCCTCAACGACCCTCTTCCGCTGGAGGAATGAAATCCTTGGATGCGAATGGTAAAGTGACGAAAGCAAGGTGCAAGTCAGCTCAACCAATGAGCAGAGGGCAGCGACAAACCCCCACAGAAGAAAAGAAAGGTTTGACGCTTGCGTTGTGCTATATCGGTATCGTTATATTAATTCATGGAGTTTTGCCAGATGCACCCATCTGAAAGCACTCAACTCGTTTGGTAATTGTTGGCCGAAATCAAAGAATTTGCTGGTTATCATTAAACATCAGGGCACCGTTTCTCGAAGCTCCCGGTAATTACCGGGCCCGTTAAGCTTTTCTGTTTTCCATTAAGGATCAGCCTCCTAGGCAGACGTTCTTAGGCTTGTCACGAAGAACGTCTGCGAGGAAGGCTAATTAAGTATAGGGGTTTAAGAGGTTTTGAAATTGGTGCAGTAAAGTTATCAGCTAAAGAAACAAAATGGACGCCATTAGAGGTCACAACACACCCTACTTTTCTCGAGACTTTGATTTCAAAATATGATTCCGGGCTCGTTAAGTTACCGGGGCTTTCGAGAAACGGGCCCCTGGGCCGGGTTGTTCAAAGCCTGATTAAGCTAACTCAGGGTTAGCGAGAATTTTGATTTCACTTTTGTAACTTTTTGGTGAGGTGTTCTGTTTATATTGTTTGCCCTGTAGTTTTAAGCAGTAGTAATCTCAGACTACACCATAAGTTCTAAAGAGGTGAAGAAACATTTTTGAATAAGAAAAAATAATGTTGTAGTTAACGTTTAATCCTGGATTAACGTTAACCGGCTTTCGAACAACCCGGCCCTGAACTTGGTGAGCGTATTTTATTGTGGCGTGTATCGGGCAGATCACAAATGATCTTCCATTAGCAGAAGTATATCACCTGGTCTAGGTGATGTGCTTCTGATCTTAGAAGAATACGTTTCCAAATGACTATTTAAAGGAGCACTGTCACGAGAGTTTTTCTGTTTTCAGCCTCATTCGTTGCTAAAATCTTTACCTGGTACCTTTACTCGTTCCCAAAATGTTCAAATGGACTAGAAGAAACATATCAAACGAATGGTGGCTCAGAGAGGAAACCATAATGAATTTCTGGCAATATTTTCAAGGAATGGCTCTAGAATTTGAAAAAAACTGTTTTTTTTTCAAATTTCAATCCATTTCCATCCTTGCCATGCTAAGTTCTAGGTGGCAATAAATGGTTTCAGTGTAGTGATAAAGTCCTAGATAACAAAACTGCATCATTATGTTGGGGTTTCCATTGATGCAGGAACATATTTCGGCATTGTAAAATGACGCTAAAATACCGTGACAGTGCCCCTTTAAATAGCTATTTCATTAATGCACATGGCTGCCTTTCGCTAACGATTGTCCTCGAATGTTATTGATTATTCGACTGCTGTTCAACTGCTGAAGGAAGGAAAGAAAAATACTTTAGACCGGATTTGAAGGAGCTACACGAGGAGGGTAAACAGATACTGAATTTGAAATTGCTTCTTAGCAACTGCTGTATCGAAATGTTACACGAACATACATATGTGAGATATATGTGTTGAATCTCTAACTATTAAACAAAATTGTAGTTTAAACAGCTAATTATACAGAGATACTGTCAAGCAAGTCTCAGATCCATTATTTCTTGTAATCATAATAGGTAATTGCCGACCATGTATGGGTACGTCATTACAGAGATCTACAGATAATGTATGGGCGCGTTACACTAAATTCCAGTTCTTGGCTGGTATTGATCTAGACAGAAATTTGTAGGATTGAAAACAGTGAAACAGGGATACCTCACATCAAATATCAGATCGAAAGAATAATGTACCAGCTCTTTTGGGTAATCGTTTAATGAATTATTTAATTTTGGTTGAAAATTTACTTGTGTCTTTTGCATGTAAGTATTATAATCCATCAAATATTTTCGCTCGCGCACGATTGTCTGCGGACAAATATCCGAGCTCATTTTCGGGGCAAATGGAGGCTATTGTTAATTTATTGATTATTAGTAGAGTTAGTTGTTAATTATTTGGTTAATTGACTTCTAGAAACTGACTTATCAAAGCAGGCGGACGACCTTGTCGAATACCCTGACGACTTCGACGAGTCGTCCGACGAAGAATACTCGGACGAATCTGAAGAAGATTCCGAACTGAACGGTAATTTGCTTAAAAAGCCAGTGTCTGCAACGAAACTCAAGGAAAATAGAGATGAGGAAGAAGGAGCCGAAGATGATTACCCGGATGACTTTGAGGATGATTCCGAAGAAGAGGTAAACAACTTCCATAAAGCAGATCAGATATTTGCCCCGTGATGTAAACTTTTTGTGTCGTAAGCCTTCAGTTAATCCAGGCTCTACTCGCATATTTTGTATCTCTCTTGTTTTTCATTTTGAATTGCACTTACATCTTCCCTCAAGGTTCTCGATGATATTCTTACTAACGCCAGAGCAGCTCAAGATGCTGAAGGTGAGTTATATTGTGTGAATGTAGCAATGTCAATCATATTCAAATTTGCAGCGGGAACACGGCAACAGTAGGGAATTGTTTGTCTTTCTGTCCGCAAATATCATTTTCTTAGCTGGCTTACAGGTGGTCATTTTAATGCATACTGTACATTCTTATGGCTCGTCACGCAATCCATGAGAGGAGAGATTGCGTGAAGAGTCACACGACCCATGTTAGGAGGTCAGTTTGGGGATTAGAGACCAGCTTCCAAACTATCTCTCTGTGAGTTGGGTGCGTAATGGTATAGCTAGAAACGTACTCAAACTGCAGCGCCAATGATCAGTGCAATACCTTTGCACGTTTTGTTATAGATCACACTACATTTCTTAGTTGCCACTGCAAATGACGATCTGGTATAAGCAATTGTAACGAGTGGTAAATTTCCTGTGGAAATGAATCTTATGCCAGTCAATTGAATGGCTTGATATGAAGCGTTAGAAACATGTCTGAAAGGTAAAAAAGGGCTCGTATGGAACCGAGTCACTGATCGGTGGTTACTAATTTTTCTCGCAGTCGTGGAAGAAGAATTCGTTGAAGACTTAGACAGACCATCATCTTGTAAACAGATGCTTAAAGAGTAAGTTTTAATCATTATGTTAGTGTAGGGAAAATTACAGAAACAATAGGCCTTTTTCACGATCCTGTCACATGGTAGGGAATAAATTATGCTGGGATGCAAATTACACAGTTGGACTTTACCACCGTTTTCGTTGTTACGCGACTTTGGAAAACAAAACAACCTCGGAAACGTTTCCAAAATTTCCGTTCGTCTTGCGTGTTATTGACAGATGGATCAAAATCCACCAATCACAGCCACTAGTGTGACCTTCAGACCTTCTTTACGTCATGCTAGCGGGCTGTGATTGGTCAATTTCGATCCGATCTGTCGATAACACGCAAGACTGACGGAAATTTTGGAAACGTTTCCGCGGGTGTTTTGTTTTCCAAAGTCGCGTATCAACGAAAACGGTGGTAAAACAAAGGAAATCGTAGCAGTCCAACCCGACATTCCTTTGTTTTGAAAGCCCCACTGCGTAGCTTGCGTCCTAGCATAATTAATTCCGTACCATGTGACCGGATTGCGCAAAGAGCCTATAAGTTATTGTTGTCAATTATCTACCAATTGATTGTTAATCAGCTTTTTGTAATTAGTATTATTGTTACTAAATTATATTCCATTTTGTGATGCGCGCGTGATCATCTTACTACGTAACACGCGCAATAGAAGTAAATAAATAATAATAATAATAATAATAATAATAATAATTATTATTATTATTACTATTGTTATTATTAATATTATTATAATAACAAGAATAATAATAATAATAATAATAATAATAATAATAATAATAATAATAATTTATTTACTTCTGTTGCGCGTTTTATTATTTATTATTATTATTACTTATTGTACTGATACTTTTTGTAATTATTGTGAAGTTTTAATAAAGTTTTTTATTATTATTATTATTATTATTACTATTAAAAAAATAAAATTATTATTATTATTTTTTTTTGTTTTTTAAAAATTACTATTATTATTATTATTATTATTATTATTATTATTATTATTATTATTATTATTGTTATTGTTATATGTATATGTTCCTCGTTCTTAGGTTCCGATCACGCACACATGTATGCGTTTCATACTTTACCTTCCACATGACTCGTCCTTGCTTTGGTCAAACAGGATGAACAGCGAACACATGAGGCAATTGCGATGCGGATTTGTTTTTATCACGGCACGCGGTAGATTGGAGTTTACTTTTCCACGCCACCGTTTTTGAAATGTCTTCAAAATAAGGAAATCCTCATTTTCAACCAGAACCGAAAGATGTAAGACCTAAACTAAAACCTGCACTTTGTCTGAAAAACGTAGTTGCCCGGGCAAACAATTGTAACTGTATGAAAGAAAACAAAATAAAGTTCAAGTTTGATTTGCTGAACTTCTGATTGTACTTACAGGGATCATAGTATTTAAATAGTTTTTTTTTTCTTGTTGTTGTTGTTTTTTGTATGCATGGAATAGTGTTATATACTGTCCTTTTTTGTTCTTGTCTTCCCATTAGGCACGTGATTACAGTTCTCGGAGAAAGAATGTTTGAAGAAGTGCGAGAAAGGTTCGCTCGAGGTGAAGCTGACCAAAGGTAAGATGATTGATTTAGGCTTGATTTTAACTGCTCATGACAAATTTTGAATAGTTGTGCGATTTGATGGCCGCAATCCACTCGCTTCGTTCTACATCCCGCCCCCAAGAGTGCTAACTTCGTTTCCAGAGTCTCTCTGCCTGAGGTGGCGGGATAAACAGAGATCCTGGGTCGAGGTGAGCTCCAATCTAGCAGTGAACGATATCTGGGACGAGGTGGGTTATACTTCCCTCCCTCCCTCCCTCTTTCACCTTTCTCGTTCAACCCCCCGGCCCGTCCTGTTTACGTAGCATCAGTCATCACAGTGCTCAACAAATCATTAATGATGAATCAAATATCTTGTGATTAATTGTCATTAGTTTTTTTTTTCAGGCCTGAATTTGAGAAGCTCACCGGGTCAGAAATGATGGAAACGTGTTATCTGGTAAACGAGTTACTTATTGGACCAGAGGAACAAAGTTAACCCAAGGTAGCCTTCTGACCACAGTAAACCCAGGGCTTATTTGCGGCATTTTGAACAGCGGGAAAATGGAACAAGTTAATGTGAATTGGACAAGATTAACATGTATTTGTTGTATCATACTTTGCGGACAAAGTTCTTTCAACTTGAGTGAGATAGCTTAAAATAATTATGTAGATTGAGAATGTAAAGTTAGATGTCAAGAATCCCAGAGTTACAGTTTGAAATTGTAAAACAGTCGTGGGCATAGTTTTATTCAATGTAAATATGTTTGTGCATAACGTTTGAAACGAATCAATAGAGTGCAATAGTTTGTATTTTTAGAATTAAACAGAACAGAAATCTGCCGAATGACTTTGTGCGAGCGATTGAGTCAATGAATGAGTGGCTGGAGTACGTGCTTGCCATTATAGTATAAGTGTAACGAGGTATAGGGGGAGAGGTAGGGATGAAAAGGAGGGAACGAATGAATATGCGTATGAAGAAGGAGCCCTAGTGAGGTCTTTTTTTCTGAGCCTCTTTTTGTAGACTTAAAAAATGCTCAAGGATTTCAACAGCTCTTTGTTTAAATATCGGAAAAAGTTGCGACTTAATTTATTTCATTAAACACCAGTTTGATCCCGTTTTTTAAATCGTTCCAACTAGACCCAATTTCTAAAGGCTAAAAAAGAAAAGATTCGTTCTTCCCTGTCATTTCTCATATATTATTATTACCCGCTTTAGGCTGGAGTACTTTAACTCCTTTTATATGTGAGACGCAACGTGAAAACGGAATATTGACTAAGAACTGACAGCAAAACTTCCTTTGAATTTTACTTATTTAAAGGATATTACACGGTGGCGAGAAGATACGAATTTTATGTTGGAGTGGCAAGAACAATATTCATATCTAAGTATAGATTTTCCGAAGATTTCCGATCACGTTCTGAAGTTTTCTGAAGATTTTCCGAAACTTGTCAGGGGGTCACACGAACGTCGCCGAACATGTACCGAAAATTTCCGAAGATTACCAAAGATTGCCGAAAACTTTCGAGGAAGATCCGAAGATGTCTCGATGATACCCCAACGAATTTAAGTACAATTTCAGAGACACACTTGATATCAGTAAAATCATCGATATCTTTACTAGTGAGAGGATATATGGAAAATACGCCATATGGTTTCCTGTGAATTCTACGAGGATGTATTTTCCAGTAAGACACTCGTGTCCATATAACAAAATGTTTAAATTTCTTTGAATTTAAACTACATGCTGTCAAGCAGCAATTATGCTAGCGCTGAGCAAAAAAGGAGGGTTTGACAAACAGGCCAAATCATGTTCTTTTCGAAGGAGAGGAAAAGCTTGCAGTAAAAAAAGAAATAAAGTCTCTCAGCCTACCTTGTTAATAGAAGACGTAACTCAGTTCAGTGCTAAAGAAGACTGTGACATGCTTTCTCCGCTGCAAAGATAGATTTCATGTTCCTTTAAAGGGAGGATTTAATGTAAACAATATCTCAAAATGTTAAATAGTAATTAGCTGAACATTTTTTTCCATCTGGAATCGAATTTAAAAGGGTCACGTTTCTAGCCCAGAGTTCCGTGCAGTGCTTTTCCGGCAATCTAAGAGGGTCATATATGACAAGTGGTTAAAGTGTTACTCTGAGGAGATATTCTAGAGACGTATTAACTTGCGTTCTTTTCTCTGCTTTAAATAATCATCCTTTATGAGAAAAGATCATTTTTACTGTTATTGTTAATAACCTCAACACTTGGTCTTGATTTACATTCACGCCCGACACTTCTTCAAAGTTCTTCAAGAACATTATAAAAGAAACTGATGTATATTTTAACCACATATTTTGTCGAAGTAGTTTTAAAATACATTATTTTAACTGATTGGAAAACCACTTCTAGGTTACTCGAAAAAGTATTACTGATATCCGATTTATAGTATTTCAAACCATCACAATCTGCCTTTCTGTCCAAATCTAATCACCATAAATTTCGTGCCTAATATTAATATTTGCTGCTTAGCAGTAGAAGTAGCAGTAGTAGCAGTTGTAACAGCAGTAGCAGTAGTAGCAGTAGAAGCAGTAGCAGTAGTAGCAGCAGTAGCAGCAGCAGTAGCAGCAGCAGTATTAGCAGCAGTAGCAGCGACAGTAGTAGCAGTAGTAGCAATAGCAGCAGTAGCAGTAGCAGCAGCAGCAGCAGTAGCAGCAGCAGCAGCAGTAGCAGTAGCAATAGCAATAGCAGTAGCAGTAGCAGTAGCAGTAGCAGTAGCAGTAGCAGTAGTAGTAGTAGTAGTTAATATCGGCTGCTTTCTGACATATTTCTTTCCAAATCTATCCCGTTCTTCCTCACATTTCATTCCACTTGTCAGTGTGTTGATTAAGTGAACAACACAACCAATTTGAAAACACACTTAGTTTTAGTTGCTTCTAAAGTTTTAAGAAGGAATCCATCAAGAGTTTGAGAAACAAATGGACAAAAATTTTGTACCGACGTTTTTTACACTGAATTACATATAAAATGTAATTAAACGTATTCTCAAAGGAAATCATCTCCATCAACACCATATGTCGAAAACAGGTTTTCTATTTTGTATTAGTCTTTGTCCCTTAATTAGAGTGGGTATCACCCAGCAGACTACATCGTTTGACACTGTCATAACGTTTTATCATTATTATTGGTATAATTAAAATCTTACCTGGGTTTGCACAATTTCTTGCAGACTTTAGTTTGACAATGAAGACTGACTTCTTTCAGCATTCTTTCATCATGAATACACCATTAGTGTTGAATCTTTCTACTCTCCAATTAATGATTACAATAAAAGAATAGCAACATCGCTTAGAACATAATATATTCACTTTTTCAACTGGAATGAGTTCAACACTTTAAAACAGAATTATTATACATTGAACTTTCTAACTGTTTACTGATTAGCCGAGAGCGCCCATGACGTCATAACTGCAGATTATATCATTTATTTATTTATTTATTTATTATTTATTTATTTATTTATTTATTTATTTATTTATTTATTTATTTATTTATTTATTTATTTATTTATTTATTTATTTATTTATTTATTTAACTTTATTTATACACGGACCGACACAGCCTAGGAGAAGGATAACTCTGATTCCAAAACCCGGGTAGATGGAGCTCGATAGCCTTGGTGGGCAATCCGTGTAGGAGAAGGAAAACTCTGATTCTAAACCACGGGTGGATGGAGCTAGTTAGCCTTGGTCGGCAATCCATCTACGAGAAGGAAAACTCAGACAACAAACCAATCGGCCCTCCAGGTTTGGGGGTTGGGCGCTGGGCTAGCAAACCAGTCCCGGGAAAAAAAAACCACCTGTTACAGAAACCGCAACAACAAATCCAGAAACAACTTGGCTCCAGAGGGGTCCTCTCCAGTAGAGCCTATAATGTGGGCTGGCGAAAGCCTTCGGGAAGCCAGTGTGCAGACAACTCTTCTGACAGCCAAAAGCAAGACCAGAATAGGGACCTGGAACATCCGAACCCTATATGAGGCAGGGAAATCTGCACAAGTAAGTAGGGAAATGGATCGCTACAACCTCAAGATGCTTGGACTGGGTGAAACACACTGGAACGGCACTGGTCGAATGCGACTGATGAGTGGCGACACCATTGTCTACTCCGGACATGAGGAAGGACACCCACACGTTCACGGAGTAGCCCTGCTCCTGACACTTGAGGCAGCGCAGGCACTACTCTCCTGGGAGCCAGTATCACCGAGGCTCCTGACGGCAAGGTTCAACTCCAAAGGGACGAAAGTCACCGTCATCCAGTGTTACGCGCGCACCCACCAACGCAGCAGAGACCGAGGAAAAGGAAGCATTCTACAAACAGCTTCAGGCAGTAATAGATAAGCTGCCAAAAAGAGACCTGAAGATCCTAATGGGTGACCTCAACGCAAAAGTGGGGGCAGACAACACCAACAGAGAACTCCCCATGGGAAAACATGGCGTTGGCGTCAAGAATTAGAATGGAGAGCGACTCACTGAGTTCTGCACCTTCAACGACCTAGTCATTTGAGGCACCGTGTTCCAGCACAAGCAGATCCACAAGATGACATGAACATCACCAGATGGGAGAACGGAGAACCAAATCGATCACGTCACCATCGGAAGAAAGTGGAGGAGAAGCTTGCTGGACGTCAGAGTCGAACGAGGAACAGATGCAGCCTCGGACCATTACCTAGTGGTGGCAGACCTAAAGGTCAAGCTGAAAGTGTACAGAGACCGAGCAGACAGGCCATCCCACAAATGCAATGGACACAGTCTGAAAGACAAAACAAAGGCTGAGGTCTACCAATGTAAACTGAAAAACCAGTTCAGCGCACTCGTCCACTAACCAGAAGAATCAGTAGAGGAGACATGGCATGGCCTGAGGGACACCTGGAAGGCTACAGGTAAAGAGGTCGGGGGAAGAAAACTAGACAACACAAAGAGTGGTTGTCAGCCAATGCCTGGACCCTCATCAATGAGAGGAAACAGCTAAAAAACGACATTAACCAGACCCAAGACCTGTAAAGAAGCAAGATCTACAGAACCGACAGGTCAAGAAAAGCACCAGAGTGGACAAGGGGAGCTTCATACACGACCTCACAGAAGAAGCAGAAACAGCAGCTGGCAAAAGAGACATGAAGAGGCTGTATGAGATCACAAGAACACTGTCAGGGAAGAACAAGGTCGCCTCAAGACCAGTGAAAGACAAGAACGGCGAGACCATCACAGATGAAACCAAGGAGAGAGCAAGATGGGAAGAACACTTCCAAGAGATTCTCAACAGACCCCCACTTCAAGTCCCACCTGACATCCCAACAGCAGCAAACCAGCTAGAGGTGAACACCAATCCACCAACCAAGGCCTAGGTCAGCAAAGCCATCAAGTCCTTGAAGTCAGGCAAGGCAGCAGGCCCAGATGGCATTCCACCAGAAGCACTAAAGGCGGACGCCCAGACCTCCACAGAGATGATCCACCCACTCCTGATGAAGATCTGGGAGACCGAGCAGATCCCAGAGGAACGAAAGAAAGGGTACCTGGTGAAACTGCCGAAGAAAGGGGACCTGCCATCATGCAACAACTGGAGTGGAATCATGCTGCTCTCCATCCCAAGCAAGATCCTGACGAGAATCATCCTGGAGAAACTCAAGAAGAACCTAGACGTAACTCTACGAGATGAGCAGGCAGGCTTTCGCCGAGACAGATCCTGCACAGGCCACATCGCCACGCTGCGAATAATCATCGAGCAGTTCGCTGGAATGGCAGTCTCCACTGTACTCAGTATTCGTCGACTTCCAAAAGGTATTCGACAGTGTGGATCGAGGCGTCATCTGGAGGCTCATGCAACACTACGGTTTCCCCCCAAGTTCATTTCCATCATACAGCAACTGTACGACAACTCCAGCTGCCAAGTCGTTCACGACGGGAGGTTGACGAACACATTAAAGGTACAGACCGGTGTTCGTCAAGGCTGCTTACTATCGCCGACCATCTTCCTTCTGATAGTCGACTGGATAATGAAGCAGGCAACATCAGACAAGACGACCGGCATCCAGTGGACTTTCACCAAACAGCTGGGGGACCTGGACTTCGCTGACGACATTAGCCTCCTGTCACACAGACACCAGGACTCACAGGAGAAGCTGTCCCGCCTGCTGAAGAAGCTGGGAAGACGGGCCTCAATATCAACACCAAGAAGACGGAGGTGATGCGAATAAACAACAAGAAACAAGACCCCATCACACTCCACGACGAAGATCTGAACGAGGTTGAGAAGTTTGTCTACCTTGGCAGTGTCGTCAACAAAGATGGAGGAACAGACGAAAAACATCAATAGCCGGATCAACAAGGCCAGACATGCAGTCAACACCCTCCGCCCCATTTAGAACTTTTCAGTCCTCTCCCTCCACAACAAGATCAGAATCTTCAACATCAACGTCAAGTCTGTCCTGCTGTATGGCTCCGAAACATGGAGAACTACTAAGTCAAACACCCACAAACTGCAGAACTTTATCGACAGATGCCTCAGAAACATCATTAACATTGGATGACCAGACGTCATTTCCAACAACGACTTCTGGGACAAAACTGGTCAAAAGCCCCATTGAAGTGAGATCAGAAAAAGGAAAT
>JAHPZR010020380.1:5000-18670 GCA_019787425.1 Platygyra sinensis | reverse complement strand
CGTAAGCCAGTTCTTTCTTCTTTGTATTCCCAGTGTCCCATGTTTGTGTGAGCACAGTGTCTTAGCGTTAGTCCATCACTGCGGCACCGGTACACTTTACATATACTCTTAAAATAGCAACAAAAGGGAATTTATAGCTTTTCCACGTTATCATGTAATGAATTGTTAAGAAGAAATGCAGAACATTATTCTGGGCTAAAAGCGAGAAAACTCGCCCAGTCCGACGAAATCACACTGTGGACTTCGCAACATCTCGTACCTATTTCTGGTACATCTGCTGTTGTTCTTGCGAAGATCCTCTACATGGGCTAATTATTGTCGCCCAAATCGTACCTTTTCGGTTGTGGCAGCTTGAGGTGCTCTACTTCGCAGTGAGAGTGTATTTAACTACTTCAGAGTTTTTATTTGATTTCCCAATTCAAAATGTGTTGCAACGATGAGGAGAGACCACAACTGGAATGAAGTCTAACATCGATACGTCACACACGAAATTAGCTGATGATGTACCTTAAAATACATTTGTTTGCTGATAACGGACACCTCGACACGCAAAGATGAAAAGACTACCATATAATGTATAGCTCTGTGTGACTAATAGTGTGACTATGGTAAGGGGAACACGTATCAGGCGGGACACGTGGTGTGGGGACCAAAGTACTTACAATAGTAAAAACCTGTCCAAAGGTCATTGTTCTCAAAGGATAGCCCGCTAGAAATACGGAGAAGAAATTACTTACTTGGGGCAATAATTAATAACGCAAAGTTTTGAACTTTACTTTGTTCAGAGCTTGGGGCCTGTGCTATGAATCTTCCCCTTTGTTCAAAACAACACCTTGCTAACTTCGAGTCAAAAGAGACAAAGAACAAAAACCATCCAAGAGAAGCGTTACCATGCAAACGTTTCAGTGAGGAAAACATCAGTAGTTTAGAATAACTTACTGGGACTGACGCACTGAACGTTGTGACACAAACTATTACTACGAGTCTTTGGCCAAGTTCCGGGCGCCCGTACTATCAAATCAAATTCACGTATGAACAGCAATATGAGGAAAGAAAAAATTCCAAACGCAAATGAAGAAAAAAAACAATCGTTTTGTTCTCGTCTCTGCATTAGCATTCGATTTCGGCTGCCAGTCCGTGGAAGTAACGCTCGCGTTTTTCCTGAACGTGCCTTACAGCCAAGAAACATACATCACGGTCCTAAACTGGCCTAGTCAGTGTTCAGTGGGCCAAAACTCATAACACCAATACGGCTGGAAAAGACTCGAATTAACGTCGGTCCACCAAAGACAGTTGTTTTTACAACTACACCTCTTTTGCCCTTGTACGATCCAACCACTACTAATTACCGAACTGCTGATTGTCTCGTTCAGGGGTGCAAAAGCAGTTACTATGCTAGTGACACGACTGTGTGGTCGCGTAACTGTTGGGTTGGCATTTACACTCAAATTAAGGGGAATTATTGTCACGGTAGCGAAAAAAAAGTTTCTTCTGTCATTACGAGCCAATTTCTCCCCGCGGTTTGTGTCAAGCAGGAAGCGACTAAGGGGTAATTGTAGCCACCCTTCCCCCCCACCATCACTGGATCCGCAGGGTTATCCCCAGCATTTAAATGTGCCGGTGCCCAGCTTATTACAGCCTGCGGTGGAGAGAGGGCATCTGTGAGAGGAACAAGTGTCTGTATACCCGACAGAACACAAACACCAATGTCCCCCCGGCCAGGGCCTAAAAACCCTATGACCGCCTCGAAGTCCTGCAGGACAAACGCGATTAGAATATAACTCGTGAGGGCCAACCCAGACCCCCGCCTTCGACGGGTATATCGTGGATGAGAAAATTACTAACATTTCATTAAAAGTTTCCAATCTTTTAGGCAGCTTCCGAAGACGGCTGCGACCGTGAGCGTAGTAGAAAATAAGTGCAGTTCTCAGCCAGACATCCCCTCAATCGACCCTCTTTACCCGCTCGGAGGAATGAAATATCCTTGGGAATGCGAATGGTAAAAGGTGGACGAAGGACATAGGTGCAAGTCCAGGCTCAACCAAGTGGAGCAGGAGGGCTAGAGCGACAAACCCCCTGCACTAGAATGAAAAGAAAGGGTTTGACGCTTGCGGTGTGCTATATCGGTATATCCGTCTATTATTTCTAAGTTCTGGAGTTTTTGCCCAGATGCATCCACCATCTGAAAGCACTCAAACTTCGTTTTTGTATATTGGTTGGCGCGCAAAAATCAAAGAATTTGCTGGTTCGTATCTATTAACACATCAGGGCAAATACCCGTTTTCTCGAAGAGCTCCCGGTAATGTACGCGCGGGCCGACCGTTAAGCTGTTACTGTTTGTTACCATTAAGGATTCAGCCTCACCTATGTGGCAGGTACGGTTCTTTGCAGGCTTGTCACGCGTAAGAACGTCCTGCGAGCGGAAAGTGGCTAATATAAGTATTGAGGGGTTTTAAGAGGTTTTTGAAATTTGGTGGCGAGTACAAGGGTTTATCAGCTAAACGAAAAAACTAAATGGACGTCCAGTGTGACGGTGGAAGGTTCAACAACACCACCTCGACTTTCTCTCGAGTACTTTGCATTTCAAACATAATGATTTCCAGGGCGTCCGTTACAAGTTACCGGGGCTGTTCCGCGAGAATACGCGGAGCCCCTGCGGCCGTGGTTGTTCAAAGCGCGCCGATGATTAAGCATAACCTCAGGGTTAGTCGACGGAATTTTGAATTTTTCACTTTTGTGTAACTATTATGGTGGGGTGGTTCTGTTTATTATCGTGTGTGGGCCCTCTGTAGTTTTAAGCAGTAGTAATCTCTTAAGACCTAGCACCATAAGTTCCTAAAACGACACGGTTGCAAGGAAACATTTCTTGAATTTTACGAAGAAAAATCACTAAGGTTGTAGTTAACTGTTTAATCGCTGGGATTAGAACGTTTACGCGAGCCGGCTTTCGAACAACCCGGCCGCTGCGAACAGTCTGGTGGGAGCAGTATTTTAATATGTGGGCGTGTATCGGGCAGATCACAATGACCATATCATCCATTGCGCAGCAGAGTAGACATCACCCTGGTCCTAAGGTGATTGTTGCTTCCTGCTCTTTTAGAGAGAATTACCAGTTTCCAAATGAGTATTCGCCTAAAGGAGCCACATGTTCACCTTGACGAGTTTTTTACTGTTTTTCAGCCTCATTCGTTGCTAAAAATCTTTACATTGACGGTTAACCTTTACCTCCGTATCTCCCAAAATTGTTCAATACGGATGGACTGAGCAAGAAACCATATCACAACGAATCGGCTGGCTCAGGAGGAGGAAAACCATAATGAATTGTCTGAGCAATATTTTCAAGGAATGGCTTCTGAGAATGTGAAAAAAACTGTTTTTTTTTCAAAATTTATCAATCCATTGTCTCATCCCTTGCCGCACTGCTAGAGTTCCCCCCGAGGTGGCAATGAAATGGGTATTCAAGTGTAAGTAGCATGAAAGTCCAATAGATAACAAAACATGCATACATATATGTTGGGGTTTACATTGATGCAGGAACATAATTTTCGGCATTGTAAAAATTGTACGCTAGTCTCAACTAACCGTGACAAGTCGCCCCTTTATAAATAGCCATCTTCAACTTAATGCTACATCGAGCTGCCTTTCGCTAGACATACTGGTATGGTGTCCTCAGAAATGTTATTGACTTATTCGAACTGCTGTTCAACTGCCTGAAGGATCGGAAAGAAAAATACTGTTAGACGGCGGATTTGACGGAGTCGAGCACGACCGAGGAGGGTAATAACATGATACTGACATTGCTGAAATTGCTACTCTTAGCCACTGCTGGTAATTCGAAATGTTATAACACGCGAAACATACAAAAAATTTTTATGGGAGACTATACTGGTGGTGAACTCTCTAACTCTTCAAACAAAATATCGGTAGTTTACACGAGCTGAATCCTACGTACTAGAAGGACTACCTGCGTCAAAGCAAGTCTCAGATCCCATTAATATTCATTGAGATCATAATAGGGTAATTGCCGACCGAGTGTAGGGGTACGGACTGGAGCAACTCATTACAGAGAATCTAGAGGATAATGTATGGAGGCGACGATTTATACACTAAAAATTACCAGTTCTTGGTCTGGTTATGTGATTCTTACGGCACCAGAGTAATTTGATAGGATTGATAATAACTAGTGAAACAGGGAGAGTACCTACACACTCATGAATAATCAGATCGAAAGAATAATGTACAGCTCTTTTGGGTAATCGGTTTATGAATTATTTAATTTTGGTTGAAAATTTACTTGTGTCTTTTGCATGTAAGTATTATAAATCCATCAAATATTTTCGCTCGCAGCGACGATTGTTTCTGCGGTACCAATATCCGAGCTCATTTTTGGGGCAAATGGAGGCTATTGTTAATTTATTGATTATTAGGGTAGAGTTAGTTTGTTAATTATTTGGTTAATTGACTTCTAGAAAACTGACTTTATCAAAGCAGGCGTGGACGACCTTGTCGAATACCCTAGACGACTTCGACGAGTCGTCCGACGAAGAATCTCGGTACGAATCTGAAGAAATTCCGAACTGGAACGGTAATTTGCTTAAAAAGCCAGTGTCTGCAACGAAACTCAAGGAAAATAGAGATGAGGAAGAAGGAGCCCGAAGATGATTACCCGGAATGACTTTGAGGATGATTCCGTAAGAAGAGGTAAACAACTTCCATAAAGCCAGATCAGATATTTGCCCCGTGATGTAAACTTTTTGTGTCGTAAGCCTTCAGTTAATCCAGGCTCTACTCGCATATTTGTATCTCTCTTGTTTTTCATTTTTGAATTGCACTTACATCTTCCCTCACGGTTCTCGATGATATTCTTACTAACGCCAGAGCAAGCTCAAGATGCTCGAAGGTGAGTTATATTGTGTGAATGTAGCAATGTCAATCATATTCAAATTTGCAGCGGGAACACGGCAACAGTAGGGAATTGTTTGTCTTTGCTGTCCGCAAATATCATTTTCTTTAGCTGTCTTACAGGTGGTCATTTTAATGCATACTGGTACATCTTAATGGCTCGTCACGCAATCCATGAGAGGAGAGATTGCGTGAAGAGTCACACGACCCATGTTAGGAGGTCAGTTTTGGGGATTAGAGACCAAGCTTCCAAACTATCTCTCTGTGAAGTTTGGGTGCGTAATGGTATAGCTAGAAACGTACTCAAACTGCAGCGCCAATGATCAGTGCAATACCTTTGCACGTTTTGTTATAGATCACACTACATTCTCTTAGTTGCCACTGCAAATGACGATCTGGTATAAGCAATTGTAACGAGTGGTAAATTTTCCTGTGGAAATGAATCTTATGCGCAGCTCAATTGAATGGCTTTGATATGAAGCGTTTAGAAACATGTCTGAAAGGTAAAAAAGGGCTCGTATGGAACCGAGTTCACTGATCGGTGGTTACTAATTTTTCTCGCAGCTCGTGGAAGAAGAATTCGTTGAAGACTTAGACAGACCATCATCTTGTAAACCAGATGCTTAAAGAGTAAGTTTTAATCATTATGTTAGTGTAGGGAAAATTACAGAAACAATAGGCCTTTTTCACGATCCTGTCACATGGTAGGGAATAAATTATGCTGGGATGCAAATTACACAGTTGGACTTTTACCACCGTTTTCGTTGTTGACGCGACTTTGGAAAACAAAACCAACCTCGGAAACGTTTCAAAATTTCCGTTCGTCTTGGCGTGTTATTGACAGATGGATCAAAATCCACCAATCACAGCCACTAGTGTGACCTTCAGACCTTCTTTACGTCATGCTAGCGGGCTGTGATTAGTGTCAATTTCGATCCGATCTGTCGATAACACTGCAAGACTGACGGAAATTTTGGAAACCGTTTCCGCGGGTGTTTTTGTTTCCAAAGTCGCGTATCAACGAAAACGGTGGGTAAAACAAAGGAAAATCGTAGCAGTCCAACCGACATTCCTTTGTTTTGAAAGCCCCACTGCGTAGCTTGCGTCCTAGCATTAATTAATTCCGTACCACATGTGACCGGATTGCGCAAAGAGCCTATAAGTTATTTGTTGTCAATTATCTACCATTGATTGTTAATCAGCTTTTTGTAATTAGTATTATTGTTACTAATTATATCTTCCATTTTGTGATGCGCGCGTGATCATCTTACTACGTAACACGCGCAATAGAAGTAAATAAATAAATAATATAATAAATAATATTAATAATAAATACTAGTTATTATCTATTATTACTATTGGTTTATTATTAATATTATTATAATAAACAAGAATATAATAATACTAATAACATAATAATAATAATAATACATAATAATAATTTACTTTACTTCTGTTGCGCGTTTTATTATTTATTAATTATTATTACTTATTGTACTGATACTTTTTGTAATTATTGTGAAGTTTTAATAAAGTTTTTTATTATTATTATTATTATTATTACTATTAAAAAAATAAAATTATTATTATTATTTTTTTTTTGTTTTTTAAAAATTTACTATTATTATTATTATTATTATTATGTATTATTATTATTATTATTATTATTATTGTTATTGTTATATGTATATGTTCCTCGTTCTTTAGGTTCCGATCACGCACACATGTATGCGTTTCATACTTTACCTTCCACATGACTCCGTCCTTGCTTTGGTCAAACAGGATGAACAGCGAACACATGAGGCAATTGCGATGCGGATTTGTTTTTATCACGGCACGCGGTAGATTGGAGTTTACTTTTCCACGCCACCGTTTTTTGAAATGTCTTCAAAATAAGGAAATCCTCATTTTCAACCAGAACCGAAAGATGTAAGACCTAAACTAAAACCTGCACTTTGTCTGAAAAAACGGTAGTTGCCCGGGCAAACAATTGTAACTGTATGAAAGAAAACAAAATAAAGTTCAAGTTTTGATTTGCTGAACTTCTGATTGTACTTACAGGGGATCATAGTATTTTAAATAGTTTTTTTTTTCTTGTTGTTGTTGTTTTTTGTATGCATGGAATAGTGTTTTATATACTGTCCTTTAGAAATTGGGTCTAGTTGGAACGATTTAAAAAACGGGATCAAACTGGTGTTTTAATGAAATAAATTAAGTCGCAACTTTTTCCGATATTTAAAACAAAGAGCTGTTGAAATCCTTGAGCATTTTTTAAGTCTACAAAAAGAGGCTCAGAAAAAAAGACCTCACTAGGGCTCCTTCTTCATACGCATATTCATTCGTTCCCTCCTTTTCATCCCTACCTCTCCCCCTATACCTCGTTACACTTATACTATAATGGCAAGCACGTACTCCAGCCACTCATTCATTGACTCAATCGCTCGCACAAAGTCATTCGGCAGATTTCTGTTCTGTTTTAATTCTAAAAATACAAACTATTGCACTCTATTGATTCGTTTCAAACGTTATGCACAAACATATTTACATTGAATAAAACTATGCCCACGACTGTTTTACAATTTCAAACTGTAACTCTGGGATTCTTGACATCTAACTTTACATTCTCAATCTACATAATTATTTTAAGCTATCTCACTCAAGTTGAAAGAACTTTGTCCGCAAAGTATGATACAACAAATACATGTTAATCTTGTCCAATTCACATTAACTTGTTCCATTTTCCCGCTGTTCAAAATGCCGCAAATAAGCCCTGGGTTTACTGTGGTCAGAAGGCTACCTTGGGTTAACTTTGTTCCTCTGGTCCAATAAGTAACTCGTTTACCAGATAACACGTTTCCATCATTTCTGACCCGGTGAGCTTCTCAAATTCAGGCCTGAAAAAAAAAACTAATGACAATTAATCACAAGATATTTGATTCATCATTAATGATTTGTTGAGCACTGTGATGACTGATGCTACGTAAACAGGACGGGCCGGGGGGTTGAACGAGAAAGGTGAAAGAGGGAGGGAGGGAGGGAAGTATAACCCACCTCGTCCCAGATATCGTTCACTGCTAGATTGGAGCTCACCTCGACCCAGGATCTCTGTTTATCCCGCCACCTCAGGCAGAGAGACTCTGGAAACGAAGTTAGCACTCTTGGGGGCGGGATGTAGAACGAAGCGAGTGGATTGCGGCCATCAAATCGCACAACTATTCAAAATTTGTCATGAGCAGTTAAAATCAAGCCTAAATCAATCATCTTACCTTTGGTCAGCTTCACCTCGAGCGAACCTTTCTCGCACTTCTTCAAACATTCTTTCTCCGAGAACTGTAATCACGTGCCTAATGGGAAGACAAGAACAAAAAGGACAGTATATAACACTATTCCATGCATACAAAAAACAACAACAACAAGAAAAAAAAAACTATTTAAATACTATGATCCCTGTAAGTACAATCAGAAGTTCAGCAAATCAAACTTGAACTTTATTTTGTTTTCTTTCATACAGTTACAATTGTTTGCCCGGGCAACTACGTTTTTCAGACAAAGTGCAGGTTTTAGTTTAGGTCTTACATCTTTCGGTTCTGGTTGAAAATGAGGATTTCCTTATTTTGAAGACATTTCAAAAACGGTGGCGTGGAAAAGTAAACTCCAATCTACCGCGTGCCGTGATAAAAACAAATCCGCATCGCAATTGCCTCATGTGTTCGCTGTTCATCCTGTTGACCAAAGCAAGGACGAGTCATGTGGAAGGTAAAGTATGAAACGCATACATGTGTGCGTGATCGGAACCTAAGAACGAGGAACATATACATATAACAATAACAATAATAATAATAATAATAATAATAATAATAATAATAATAATAATAATAATAGTAATTTTTAAAAAACAAAAAAAAATAATAATAATAATTTTATTTTTTTAATAGTAATAATAATAATAATAATAATAAAAAACTTTATTAAAACTTCACAATAATTACAAAAAGTATCAGTACAATAAGTAATAATAATAATAAATAATAAAACGCGCAACAGAAGTAAATAAATTATTATTATTATTATTATTATTATTATTATTATTATTATTATTATTCTTGTTATTATAATAATATTAATAATAACAATAGTAATAATAATAATAATTATTATTATTATTATTATTATTATTATTATTTATTTACTTCTATTGCGCGTGTTACGTAGTAAGATGATCACGCGCGCATCACAAAAATGGAATATAATTTAGTAACAATAATACTAATTACAAAAAGCTGATTAACAATCAATTGGTAGATAATTGACAACAATAACTTATAGGCTCTTTGCGCAATCCGGTCACATGGTACGGAATTAATTATGCTAGGACGCAAGCTACGCAGTGGGGCTTTCAAAACAAAGGAATGTCGGGTTGGACTGCTACGATTTCCTTTGTTTTACCACCGTTTTCGTTGATACGCGACTTTGGAAAACAAAACACCCGCGGAAACGTTTCCAAAATTTCCGTCAGTCTTGCGTGTTATCGACAGATCGGATCGAAATTGACCAATCACAGCCCGCTAGCATGACGTAAAGAAGGTCTGAAGGTCACACTAGTGGCTGTGATTGGTGGATTTTGATCCATCTGTCAATAACACGCAAGACGAACGGAAATTTTGGAAACGTTTCCGAGGTTGTTTTGTTTTCCAAAGTCGCGTAACAACGAAAACGGTGGTAAAGTCCAACTGTGTAATTTGCATCCCAGCATAATTTATTCCCTACCATGTGACAGGATCGTGAAAAAGGCCTATTGTTTCTGTAATTTTCCCTACACTAACATAATGATTAAAACTTACTCTTTAAGCATCTGTTTACAAGATGATGGTCTGTCTAAGTCTTCAACGAATTCTTCTTCCACGACTGCGAGAAAAATTAGTAACCACCGATCAGTGACTCGGTTCCATACGAGCCCTTTTTTACCTTTCAGACATGTTTCTAACGCTTCATATCAAGCCATTCAATTGACTGGCATAAGATTCATTTCCACAGGAAATTTACCACTCGTTACAATTGCTTATACCAGATCGTCATTTGCAGTGGCAACTAAGAAATGTAGTGTGATCTATAACAAAACGTGCAAAGGTATTGCACTGATCATTGGCGCTGCAGTTTGAGTACGTTTCTAGCTATACCATTACGCACCCAACTCACAGAGAGATAGTTTGGAAGCTGGTCTCTAATCCCCAAACTGACCTCCTAACATGGGTCGTGTGACTCTTCACGCAATCTCTCCTCTCATGGATTGCGTGACGAGCCATAAGAATGTACAGTATGCATTAAAATGACCACCTGTAAGCCAGCTAAGAAAATGATATTTGCGGACAGAAAGACAAACAATTCCCTACTGTTGCCGTGTTCCCGCTGCAAATTTGAATATGATTGACATTGCTACATTCACACAATATAACTCACCTTCAGCATCTTGAGCTGCTCTGGCGTTAGTAAGAATATCATCGAGAACCTTGAGGGAAGATGTAAGTGCAATTCAAAATGAAAAACAAGAGAGATACAAAATATGCGAGTAGAGCCTGGATTAACTGAAGGCTTACGACACAAAAAGTTTACATCACGGGGCAAATATCTGATCTGCTTTATGGAAGTTGTTTACCTCTTCTTCGGAATCATCCTCAAAGTCATCCGGGTAATCATCTTCGGCTCCTTCTTCCTCATCTCTATTTTCCTTGAGTTTCGTTGCAGACACTGGCTTTTTAAGCAAATTACCGTTCAGTTCGGAATCTTCTTCAGATTCGTCCGAGTATTCTTCGTCGGACGACTCGTCGAAGTCGTCAGGGTATTCGACAAGGTCGTCCGCCTGCTTTGATAAGTCAGTTTCTAGAAGTCAATTAACCAAATAATTAACAACTAACTCTACTAATAATCAATAAATTAACAATAGCCTCCATTTGCCCCGAAAATGAGCTCGGATATTTGTCCGCAGACAATCGTGCGCGAGCGAAAATATTTGATGGATTATAATACTTACATGCAAAAGACACAAGTAAATTTTCAACCAAAATTAAATAATTCATTAAACGATTACCCAAAAGAGCTGGTACATTATTCTTTCGATCTGATATTTGATGTGAGGTATCCCTGTTTCACTGTTTTCAATCCTACAAATTTCTGTCTAGATCAATACCAGCCAAGAACTGGAATTTAGTGTAACGCGCCCATACATTATCTGTAGATCTCTGTAATGACGTACCCATACATGGTCGGCAATTACCTATTATGATTACAAGAAATAATGGATCTGAGACTTGCTTGACAGTATCTCTGTATAATTAGCTGTTAAACTACAATTTTGTTTAATAGTTAGAGATTCAACACATATATCTCACATATGTATGTTCGTGTAACATTTCGATACAGCAGTTGCTAAGAAGCAATTTCAAATTCAGTATCTGTTTACCCTCCTCGTGTAGCTCCTTCAAATCCGGTCTAAAGTATTTTTCTTTCCTTCCTTCAGCAGTTGAACAGCAGTCGAATAATCAATAACATTCGAGGACAATCGTTAGCGAAAGGCAGCCATGTGCATTAATGAAATAGCTATTTAAAGGGGCACTGTCACGGTATTTTAGCGTCATTTTACAATGCCGAAATATGTTCCTGCATCAATGGAAACCCCAACATAATGATGCAGTTTTTGTTATCTAGGACTTTATCACTACACTGAAACCATTTATTGCCACCTAGAACTTAGCATGGCAAGGATGGAAATGGATTGAAATTTGAAAAAAAAACAGTTTTTTTCAAATTCTAGAGCCATTCCTTGAAAATATTGCCAGAAATTCATTATGGTTTCCTCTCTGAGCCACCATTCGTTTGATATGTTTCTTCTAGTCCATTTGAACATTTTGGGAACGAGTAAAGGTACCAGGTAAAGATTTTAGCAACGAATGAGGCTGAAAACAGAAAAACTCTCGTGACAGTGCTCCTTTAAATAGTCATTTGGAAACGTATTCTTCTAAGATCAGAAGCACATCACCTAGACCAGGTGATATACTTCTGCTAATGGAAGATCATTTGTGATCTGCCCGATACACGCCACAATAAAATACGCTCACCAAGTTCAGGGCCGGGTTGTTCGAAAGCCGGTTAACGTTAATCCAGGATTAAACGTTAACTACAACATTATTTTTTCTTATTCAAAAATGTTTCTTCACCTCTTTAGAACTTATGGTGTAGTCTGAGATTACTACTGCTTAAAACTACAGGGCAAACAATATAAACAGAACACCTCACCAAAAAGTTACAAAAGTGAAATCAAAATTCTCGCTAACCCTGAGTTAGCTTAATCAGGCTTTGAACAACCCGGCCCAGGGGCCCGTTTCTCGAAAGCCCCGGTAACTTAACGAGCCCGGAATCATATTTTGAAATCAAAGTCTCGAGAAAAGTAGGGTGTGTTGTGACCTCTAATGGCGTCCATTTTGTTTCTTTAGCTGATAACTTTACTGCACCAATTTCAAAACCTCTTAAACCCCTATACTTAATTAGCCTTCCTCGCAGACGTTCTTCGTGACAAGCCTAAGAACGTCTGCCTAGGAGGCTGATCCTTAATGGAAAACAGAAAAGCTTAACGGGCCCGGTAATTACCGGGAGCTTCGAGAAACGGTGCCCTGATGTTTAATGATAACCAGCAAATTCTTTGATTTCGGCCAACAATTACCAAACGAGTTGAGTGCTTTCAGATGGGTGCATCTGGCAAAACTCCATGAATTAATATAACGATACCGATATAGCACAACGCAAGCGTCAAACCTTTCTTTTCTTCTGTGGGGGTTTGTCGCTGCCCTCTGCTCATTGGTTGAGCTGACTTGCACCTTGCTTTCGTCACTTTACCATTCGCATCCAAGGATTTCATTCCTCCAGCGGAAGAGGGTCGTTGAGGGATGCTGGGAGACTTATTTCTACTTCCGGTCGCCGTCTTCGGAAGCTGCCTAAAAGATGGAAACTTTTAAGAAATGTTGTATTTCTAATCCAGATATAACCGTGAAGGCGCGGTGGCCTCACGGTTAATTATAATGCGTTTGTCTCAGGATCGAGCGGTCTGGGTTTAAGGCCTGGCCGGGGACATTGTGTTGTGTTCTTGGGTAAGACACTTTACTCTCACAGTGCCTCTCTCCACCCAGGTGTATAAATGGGCACCGGCACATTTAATGCTGGGATAACCCTGCGATCCAGGAGGTGGGGGGAAGGGGGCTAAAAATACCCCTAGTCGCTTCATGCTACAAAACCCGGGATTGGCTCGTATGCAGACTTTTTCCTACCGTGACAATATTCCCTTAATTTGGTGTAAATGCAACCCAACAGTTACGAGACACACTTCACTAGCATAGTAACTGGTTTGCACCCAAGAGAATCAGCAGTTCGTATAGTGTGATCGTACAGGTGAGGGTAGTTGTAAAAACAACTGTTTTTGGTGACTGACGTTTCAGTCTTTCCAGCCGTTGGTGTTATGAGTTTGGCCCACTGAAACTGATAGGCCAGTTTAGACGTGATGTTGTTGGCTGTAAGGCAAGTTCAGACGCCGTACTTCACATGAGCCGAATCGAATGCTAATGAGGGAGAACAAACGATTTTTTTTTCTCATTTGCGTTTGGATTTTTTTTCTCATTTGCGTTCATGTGAAGTACGGCGCCTGAACTTGGCCAAAGACTCGTGTAAAGTTTGTCAACAATCAGTGGTCAGTCCCAGTAAGTTACTAAACTACTGAGTCTACT
>JAHPZR010020378.1:0-19152 GCA_019787425.1 Platygyra sinensis | reverse complement strand
AAGTTGTGTCGGTGGGTATTTTTGGTGTTAAGTCGGGTTTTGTTTCATCTCAAGTTATTTGGAAATATCTGTGGAAAATTTTAGCCGATTCGTTAAAAGGTTGGTATTTCGAACTTTGAGTTCTTCCGAGCCCATTCAATTTGCTATACTAATAATAACAGCCGAATAAGTTTGTGAGAATTTTAAACATTTTAGAACTACCACTTTAGATTTTAGAGATTCTAGATAGTTAATCAATTTTTATTCTTTTTTATTACGAAGCAGTATTTATAGTGCTAATTTTATAGCGGATCTCCGGCGGCCCAAAACGCCGCCAAGCGGAGCACCATAATTATAGAATGCATAGAGATAGGATCCCATGCATCAAAACGGCTACCGGCATGGATCACGGGCGCGTGCGCCCAACGACGACGATGACGAAGGACGACGTCGCACAACATGGCGGCCATCCAGCTAATACCAAGTCATGCAGTCTTGGATTACAGCATATATCTTTGACATTAGACATCCACAGTATGTTTAATTGACAGCTGTAAAATCAGGAGATCCGCTGACCAGTATCACATCACCACATCGCAGGCTCAGGTTTAGAGCGTGTTTTTTAAGTTGACCGCTGACCAAGTGCAGGTTTTCGATTGGATCTCGGGCTCATGTCAGGTTAACTTGTTGAAAACAGGGCAGGATCGTTCAGAAGCCGGTTAACGCTAACCCAGGTTTAAAAGTTAACCAAATTATAGCTTTTTTCTCCTATACAAATGTTTTTTGCTGCTTTGTTTTGTGCATATGGCGATCATTAAAACTCAAAACAGGAGGCCAAACAATATACAGAAAACCTAACCGCAAAGTTAAAAAACTCAAATCAAAATAAGACACAAACAGCAGTGATAAACATATTGAACTTGTTCATTTTGACTTGACGTTTCGTATGTACTCTACATACATTTTCAAAAGTAACCGTTGAAATTTAAAACAGCTATTTATATATAACAAAGCGGGTGAGGGGACTGGAACCTAGATTAAGCAAATACTTAACAGTAAAATATAAAATATATATAAAAAATAACAGATTAATAAAGCATCAGCCTTTCACTTCCGACGAAAGAAAGATGTCATTGTCCTACTTCCCTACTTAGGTTGGCAAAGCAACCAAGTCGCTAAACGCCTGAAATCTTGTGTGTACAAATTCTACTCTTGTGTTAACCTTAAGATTGTTTTTCAGAGCACTCGATGTATAAAATCTTTCTTTCCTTACAAAGACCGTATTACATGTAATCGTTCACAACAATCCAGAGTTATTTACAGAGCAAATTGCTGGGATTGTAATGGTTTTTACATTGGTAAAACTAAACGACGGCTTCACGATAGAAAAACCGAACATTTTAAGGCCCTCGCTAAAAATGACAATACTTCAGCCATTGCTGACCACGTCAAGGCCACTGGACATAACATCAAGTGGGATCATTTTGATATTTTAGCGAAGGGCAAAACAGACTATCATTGTAAAATAAAAGAGACGTTATTTATTCAAGAACTTCAACCAGCTTTCAACGTCAACGTCGGAAGTGAAAGGCTGGTGCTTTATTAATCTGTTATTTTTTATATATATTTTATATTTTACTGTTAAGTATTTGCTTAATCTAGGTTCCAGTCCCCTCACCCGCTTTGTTATATATAAATAGCTGTTTTAAATTTCAACGGTTACTTTTGAAAATGTATGTAGAGTACATACGAAGCGTCAAGTCAAAATGAACATGCTCAATATGTTTATCACTGCTGTTTGTGTCTTATTTTTGATCAAATTACGATGGCCTAAGAACAAAAGTATTTTCAAATCAAAATTCTACCTTTTCTTGAGTTACCTTAATCGAGCTTAGAAAAACCTGGCACATAAGCTACGCTTTTAGGCTGGCCTAAATCTATATATTATATAATTTAAACTTTATCGGGCTACGCTCACGCTCCCCGTCATATTATTTTAAAGTGCATATGAAGTGAATTTTTTTTGCATAATCTTACCGTACAATATGTAAATAAATCGATTGTAAAAGTTAAAGTTTTCCCCGAAAAAAGTTTGTCATGTTTTTGGCGCTGACAACTACTAATTTTTTGTCAAGAAATGGTCAGGAGAGCGGGACGACTTTATTGTTCAATTTCATCTTGTGACGTAGTGTTGTAGACAGAATTAATCACTAAGACCATTTTTTGAGTGCAAAATCGTACAATTTTCAGGTGTTATAAAATCGCCATTTTTTTTTTCAAACACGGTTCAAACTTATGAATAGTGTCTTTAAAATGTTGAACTTTCAAAATATTGAAAAACTGATTTCGCTTCATATAGACTTTAATTGTATTTAGGATACAAAAGTTTTAACTGCTGCCATAATAATAACAATAAAACTAACAGTGATAAAAATAATTATAAAAAGAAAAATGACAAACAATGATGATTTTTTGACATATCTACAGCTTTAAGACTTGAATTTCCACAACACTGGTGGCCATGCGACAGATAGTTAGAATGAAAATGAAAAATTTATTAGTCTAAATTTCTCCTAAACGTTTTAGGGAATTGAAAGCATTTTGCCTGGAAAGGGAAAATCCTTAAAGTGAATTTTCTTCGTCTGAAAGTTAAAGAATTCTACACTTCTATAACTACGAACAGAAATTTCTAATTTGTCGTTTCATCAGCACTTGTCAACTCCCAGCAAGGGGTCATTAAAGTTTATAGCATATATTCTCTCTGTGTGTTGAATGCTGAAAAATATTTCGTTTGAGAGTGTTGCAATTAGATGAACGATAATAACATTTTTTTTAGAATAGATTTCTTTTAGCACTTCTTTACTTACTTAGCAATGAAAAAACAAAAGAAAACAAACAAAGAGTCAGAAAAGATGGGATACACTTCAAAATTACTGAAGGAAACTCTTGGCATGTAATGTATGAACCGACAAAAAGTTGACCTGGTTGGTTGCGAAGTCAATACTTCATACGTCGCGGACCCAAATAATCAAATGAATATACAATGGCTAAATATCTCACTTGGAAAATTATAATGATTGGCAAAACATTTGTAACGCGGTCTACAAACTTATGTGAAACGTGACTTTTTTGAAGTTGAATTATATTTTTCCCTGCATAAGGTATTTTGTGGATAGTTCCTTTGTGGAAAACAAAATTGCTTCCGTAATTTGACAGAACTGGACTTACCTTTTAAGGCAAAGCTATTATGGATATTGGGTGACGAGGTGTCTTGGAAATTTTCCTACAAATTATACCAACTCCCATCAAACGCGTTTTAAGTGTATAATTACAAGTGTCGTATTTTGGATTTTGGTCACCTACAGGGAAGAGCAAGGAATTGAGTTGTGCGGGCCTGAATGGACGGAACTCTTCACTTCTGTGTTATCGTGGTAAGTATTGGAGTATTTTGAAACAGGAAGTTCGGTTGTTTCGCGTTATTTTGAAAACGTTAATCCTTAGATTAATCAATTTATTTTATTTTTTATTTTAACTTATTTTATTTATTTGGAATAAGCAGCTTCTACTTGGTCGTCTTGGACCACGTATGGTAAAAGGAAATCCTTCGGCCTGCGAATATCCTAAGGGTAAGTGAAGCATAATTTGGAGTTATTCACGTGTAATTACTTGATTATTGTTCAACGCCTCGGGAACGTTTGGGACTTTATAAGTCCTACAAGTAGCTCTTCGCGTAAACATTGCTCCACGATGCCTTGAAAATATAACCTCCCACGACTTAACAACAAGCTGTCCGATGACCCATTTTATCTTTATGTTTGAATTATGAATTTGAGGTAAAAGCGAAATTTGAGTTGTCATCCATGTCTTGAGAGACATATTAGACGTTTGTGTCACTTCAGTTCGTGACCATATCTTGAGTTTATAAATTAAAAAGTGTGTAGTGCTGGCGGTGTTAATAAATTAAGCAAAGGTTTTATGTTTAAAACTTAGAATAAATTACTTGTCCAAAAATTCATCTGGCTGCGCGTGAAGTTAAAACCCCTCCAATTGTAGAATTGGGTGAATTTAAAAATTTTGCCAAAATAGTCCTTTTTCGGACTCGATTTTAATTTAAGAATTAAATCAAGACAAAACTAAAACGGCTTCACACAGATATATAAATTGAAACGTGAAAAAAACCCGCCCGTATTCCACCTGCTGAGATACACGTTACGTTTCATTCAATATTCTTAAGACTGTTTTTATTACCGCCTGGTGGTTGTTAAATATGCTAATGAGCTTTTTTATGTGGCTTATTAGCAGCGGTAAAGTGTGGCGATATTTACAAACTGAAAAACAAAAAACTTCGAAGAAAAATGTCAGATATCAAGATATCAAGACTCAGACTTCAGATATCACGAGATCATTTCAAAAACACGGTAAACGTTTTCTATCCGTTCATTTTGACCGTTAAACGGTCATGTTGTCGGGTGCGAGGTCAAATTTTGTTTAAGAACGTACGTCGTCAGTTTCCGCACAAAGTACAAACCAAATGCTGATTTTATTCATTCTGACTTGCATTTCTTGGATAAAGATGTCGCGAGGATATCAAAATGTCGAGCCACTAATACTGTTGAAATATTCGTAGTTCTTCTCAAACGCTTTGCGAAATTTATAATTAGTCGAGCTGTCACTCGAAAATGCAAGTCACGAATCTGTTTCAAGTTACTCAGTGATCTCTATTCAGATACGTCAGAAAAACTGGGTATTAGCCAAGGTTTGTTGGGATATTTGGGCTTGTTTACTGGAATTGTAACTATTTATCACCATATCACGCGTAACACACGGATCCACCTAACAATTGGAATAAAACATTATCTAAATGTTGCTATTTTTTGTGTTAATGTTATGCTGTTTAGCAGCTAGTTTTAAAAGGGTCAAGGGATCATTTCCCTTGTTTCGCTTTAAACTGAAACTCAATTTTCTTTTATTCTCGTTATGCCTCTTATCAACTCTACAACGAGGTAACGTAACGTAGTATAAGTACTCTGAGAGAAGACTGAGATAATGTTCACATTTTCACCACTCCGCTGCACTTTGTATTTTCAACTCTCCTCTTGGTGTTTAATTTAAAATTGGGTATTTGTTCAAAAGCGTTTTTTTTTTCGTTTTTGATATATTACTGCTTCCCGATAAGGAACCTTTAAGTTACTCACGCAATGCTCAGACTACAGCTGGATGAAATTCTTGACAATTTTTTCGGCTTTGACTTATTTTAAACGATCTCTTTCAACCACAATACCTTGGGTGCCTCAGTTTAGTGTTTTCATTTCGGCCGCGGGCCTGACACGAGAGGAAACTTCAAGAAATCGGAGACGAAAATGGAGGAAATGAACGACGATATAAGCGTGGAGATAGATGTTTAAGAAATGGAGATTGTACGACCATCAACATCCGTAAATATATACGGTTCGCCTCTCGCACCATGCGGGCAAAATAACGAGGAATGGGTCAAAACATCCCACGCTGTCCCTTTGGCGAACGTGAATCGAGTGATAAGTCAAACCCGCATTTGGCACGTGAACGTGCGGAACGAGAAGTCCTTTCTCTGAAGGTGGCCGAACGCAATTTTCAAGTGCCTATGCCTAATTCACCATTACTTTTAAACTATTTATGCTTTGGCGCCCGTTTTTTGCAAGAGTCAAGGTTAACCACATAATTATTTATTCTTGCATTTTGGCGAGGGTGTGAGCCATTGCCGTGGCAACGGGGCTGATTAAAAACAAGGCTTAAAAATGTTTTTGTTTATTCAAGAAAATCCAGTCGTTAGATTGCTTTCATCATTTGCCCACTACGAATTGACATTAAATCCCTTCTGTCAACACTGTTTTAATAAAATTTTGACGTACGCAGGAGACAAACGCAATTTTTGTAATTCGCCGTAAATCATTTTCTGTATTATTAAAAATTCCCTATGTCAAAATTCAGATTTTTCGTGATAGATCATTGACGTCGTGTTTGAACTATTTTTTTGCCAAATTCTAACCACTGGACTGTTAGAAATCGGTAAGTTACTTAGCCTGAATTTCAGCCGTCTCCTCCTCTCGCTAAGTCTCGGGAGAGAGACGTCTGAAGGCACTGGGCGATAATGCTGTCCGGTGACGTCACTACCCGAAAACCTGGTAGTGGTTCTGATTGGTTGCCGTGTTAATTTATTTGCCCGACGCGAATAATTTGAATAATTTTATTGCCAAACTTCGTGCGTTCGCTGAAGATGGCAGAAGAAAATCGCGAGCTAACGCCACAAGAGTTAAAGCCGTTTCTGGTGTATGCTCGACATTTCGGGTTCAAAACCTCAATCCGCAACAGGAAAAGGCAGTTGCAGAATTTCTTAGAGGAAGCGATGTATTCGTAAACTTGCCTACGGGATATGGGAAGTCCGTAATATATCATAGTCATCATATGGCTCCACTAGTTAGTAGCGATTGAACTTTCAAAGCAGCACAGCCATTTTCCAAACGAAAGTATAGTCGTATGCAAAATTTACCTGAAAAAAAGTCTGAAAACTTGCAGCAGTTCACTCGTAAAAATTGTCATTTTACTTTTGATATGTACGGCTAGCACCCTAAATACAATGGCATTAAACACTCCTTGAAATCCATAAATGAAGACGTTTGTTGGGTTTATCAACGGCCATTCTCATGCATGAATGACCTCGGGAGCAAGCAAATCTGCACGCGAGAAAACAAATTATTCTGCACGGGGCTACGGGCTGAACATATACTGAAACCTATAAAACTGATACCCTATTACCACAAAATTATAAGTTTCATTAGCAGTTTTGTTCAGTCGGTAGCCCCACGAATAATTTAGCTCGCCGCGTTGTAGATTTGCTTTCTCTCGGGGTCATTCATGCATGCGAATGGCCGTTGAGAAACCCAGTCCGCCCGTCTTCAGTTACAAATTTCAAGGAATATTCAATTCCAGTGTATTTATAGTGAGCTAACCGAGCATACCGAAAGTAAAATGATAATTTTTACGAGTGGACCGCTGCAAAGTTTAAGCCTTTTAATTTTTTTTTTAAAATTTGCATACGGTCGATAAGGAGGCGGAGATGATTGACGCCACCAAAACTTAACGGTTTTGTCTAGACTTGTTTTTGCGCTGAAAGTCGCGTGTGAAATTTCATAAATTACCACATTTCACTCGTGACGTCACCGGACAGCATTATCGCCCAGTGCTTTCAGACGTCTCTTTCCCGAGACTTAGCGAGAGGAGGAGACGGCTAAAATTCAGGCTATAAGTTACTGCGAAAGCAATCGGTCTCAATTTTTCGCGCAAATGAGCATGCGCTGCATTTAACTGGGTTCTTTGGTAACAAACAAAAGCTGAGAATTGCTGGGTTCTTAGTATCGTTGCGTGTTCTAACATATCTTTGTGATAAAAGACTAAACCATAAATACACTGCGTTCAATTATAGAGAAAAATAACACATTACTGGAGTTGAGTAACTAAAATGACCTCTCTATTGACGGGATGTTTGGTTTTTGAAAGCCTTGAGTGCGCACTGAATTGCATCAGCAAAAGCACGTGCAAAAACTGTGTTCGGCCACCTTTAATAATCGTGGTTTTCGTGCAGTCGTATAGGGAGCTTAAGCACGCGCGTTTTTCGGGACGCGGACGGCAACCGGAAGACAACATTTCACGTGCCAGGACAGTGGTGTCTCCTAGATTCTTATCCTAACCATCTCTATTCGAGGTAAGATACTTAACAATATAAATGACAAAGCGAAAGGGAAAACAGCTCGCTTCCGGTTGCCATCCGTGTCTCAAAAACGCGCGTGCTTAAGGTCCCTAACTGACTGCTTTAATGTATACAGAATATTATTAGAATGAGTCGAGGTGAAATTCGAATAAATTATATTCTCAAACTTTAGATAACTCAGTTTGAAAAGAAACGAAAACTATACTGGCCCGGGGATGAAATGGATAATGGAACTCAATTGAAATCTTTCTAGAGATGAACTGCTCCTAATACGGAGCTCCTCGATATTCTGATGGAGCAAAATCTCCTCAAATTGGCTGTTACTTAGCCCCTTGATATTTAAACTGTCTTTTCTTTCGTTCCACAACTGAAATGTTGACTCACAAAAAAGAATTCCTTTGATTCTTTCGGTTGCGTTTGGCTTGCCTTGCTGGGAGCGTGAAACACCCAGCGAAGACCACAAGTTCAACTGATAAAATTCACTTCCAACAAAACGAATTAGAAAATAACTAGTCAGGTTTAAGCACCGATAATTTTAAAAAGAGCTTGTGGCAGTTTAAGACCTTGGTAAAGCAAAGACACGTGGATGGACAAGGATTTCTTTTCAAGATACAAAATGCTCCAATTTAGATGGCAGATAAAATGGCGGATATCGCACTTGTAGTGCCCGCGCAAGGTATTGTGGTTGCGAGGGATCCTTTAGGAGAATTCAACATTGTACTGTTTTTTCACCTAATTCGCAGTGGTTTTTGTTTTACATTATGGCGCTACGCGATTGGCTTAAAAAGTCATGGGGTCAAAATAAAAACGTCAGAGAAGTTAAGCAAACCACGACGACAGCGACAACGGGAACGTCGCTAAACAAAAGATTTAATGAACAGAACAATAGCTGTGCACGTGCGTTATAAATCTTTTTTCATTTCATTTCTTCTTTCGTTGCCGTTCTCCCCCAAACAACAACATCAAATGGCCAGGTTTTGCGTATCTTGGAGAACCTAGGCCACGACGGCAAATATTTTGGATTTCCTTATGGAATTGATTGCTGGCATTACATATTTAGTTTGAGCAGGTTTTCAGACAGATTTGCGCTCACTCACTCACTCACTCACTCACTCACTCACTCACTCACTCACTCACTCACTCACTCACTCACTCACTCACTCACTAACTCACTACTCACTCACTCACTCACTCACTCACTCACTCACTCACTCACTCACTCACTCACTCACTCACTCGCTCGCTCGCTCGCTCACTCACTCACTTACTCCCGTTATGGCCAGTGGCACACAGGACCTCGCTAGTTAAACGATATTCAGTAAAAGCACTTTATCACTGCTTTTTTTCTATGTTTTTCAGAGATATTTGGGGTTCAGCTTGAGAGTTGGAATAACATTCGAAATTGGACCTCCTTCATTAATAATCTCACTTCACCAACTAATGGCAAATCTTATATTCAAACACTCAATTTGCCTCGAGATCAAAAACTCGAGAACATTGGTCGACGTATGCGTACATATTTCCTAGCGCCAGAGACTGGGACCTATAGGTTCTATATAGCATGTGATGACAAGTGTCAGCTTAACCTGAGTACAGACGAGAAGCTTGAGAATGTGGTAACCTTGGTAATCATTAAGAGATGGACTAGTTATAAGGATTGGAGAAGGTATGCATTTCAATTACTTTTTGTTTTAGATCGAATATTAACGCATTTATGAAAATTTCCATATACATAGCTTATGAAATAGTGCTCGTTAAACCAAAAACTATGACGTCATCCATCATGGTGTAAGATGTCAGACAATAGGTACCCATGCGTATGTGGGTCTGCTCGGTGGAATTTTCTTTTTTGGAGCTACGGTTTTTATTGAATTACAAAACACATACACCAAGTAGAAAAACATGCATACTAACTAAATGCATACTGCTCGGTGGAATGTTGACAGATAATGGCCAGCATTCACCATAAAAGCCGGACGCAAAAGCACATTTGTAAAAGAGAGAGAGGTCTCTGAATGATTTAGTCTTCCAAGATGGCGTTGCAAAAATCAATAGTGCGGGATCTTAACTCTGCCAGACGCATATACCGCAAAATTTCGATTATAACGTCCTTCGTCACTCTTGGGCACAGGAAACTTTCGGAGGGTTGTTAATGTTGGGGGCAAAAAACTTTATCAAATATAAAATACGACTGAGCTCTCTCTACGAAAAAAAGCGAAAATCCTTGAAAACAGTTCTTGAAGATGCGATGAATTTTTTTCGTTCCAGTTTAAATTTATGTTGGACAGAGTTTCAATTGAATGTCGTCAAAAGAAACCCAGAGCAACTGCAATCGCAAGCAACCCAATGATCTCATGAGAATTAATTTCAAGCTAATACTTTGCGAATGGGTTTAGTTTTGTATTTGGTTGGTCAAATCGGTGTAGCAGAGCAAACCATATAAAAACCGGATTATTTTTACGGTCATTTAAAGCGTTTTGTCGTTATATTTAATCAAAAGACTTCTATATTATAGTCTCTTGATATATTATACGACTTAATTCTCTACCACTAACCGTGCTCTTGTTGTTCAAATAAATAGGATAAATTCTGCAAGAGCTTCACTGTCCAAAGGTCGCTCATACCTTCTGGAGGCCATTTTCTTTCAGGGTCCAGGAAGGTATCACATGACCGTTCGGGTAGATCTCCCGGATGGAAGTGTCATTGAACCGATCAGCAATAAATTCCTCGTAAAATACGCACCAGCCGGTGAGAATAAAAACTAGATTTAATGTGGTGAAATACAGAAACGTTCCCTCGCTAAAAGCATGTAAAAACACAAGCTTTCGATTTTATCCTGTTTTATTTTATAGCACTCTATTTAATAACCTAAATTTTTCTCACATTTTGATTGGTTCTCATCTACGATCTATAAGATGACGGACGCACGATTTACTTCATCATTACAAAGTTTCCCCGCTGTGTTTTAAAAGGGCGGAAAGTTTTGAGAATTTTAATAATAGTTTGCATGGCTGGGCGAAAGATAAGAATGATACAAAAACGTCTTGTTGTGACATTGAACAAGTACGAAAAGTAGCAAGAAATAAATAATAAAAAAGAGCTTTATTTGTAGTTGTTTCTTTATTATATAAAAAAATTGATTCCATATTGCCGTGCGTCTGTTCAGTAATAGATTATGAAAGACGTCAAAACGTTGTAAGAACATCAGTGACACACTCGGCTATCGCCTCGCGTGCCACTTTTTTGTAGCTTTTATTCGGCAGTTACTGATTTATCTGTGATCTGCATGTACGCGAGTTAGCATGTAGGCTATACTGAGAAAAAGATTCTTTATAAACTTGAGAGCTAGTTAGGTTTCTCCTTACACGGATATTTTTCACACAAGTGGAACTTTGTTCAAATTTTGACAAATACTCTTTTAAACCTGATATTTTTCTCCATAGGCTCTTTTGGCGCAGCTCCAGTCGGAGATTGGGGTGCATGGTCCAAATGTAGTAAGACATGCGGAGATGGAACCCAGACACGTAACCGCTCTTGCCTTAATCTCCCACCTGTTTACCCCACTCCCAACACAACTAACATGGAAATGAGGATTTGTTATCCTATAACGCCGTGTTCATGTAAGTGATTATTATCACGGTCCGCTTTTTAATCTAATAGAGCTTAATGAACCTTTAACAGGTGGTGCTTTATGGAATATCATATAGGGGAATCCTTTGGAGCTTTTCAGGACCAATGTAAACAAACAATGGTAAACAAATATTCAAACAAACGAACTTGGTTAAGAATCCCAACTGGCGAGAGGCAGAGCAGTTGGCTATTTACAAGCGTAACAGAAAAGTTGAACTCGGGGCTACCGTGAACCACATCAACTAGCGGTCAGAACGGGATTTGAGACCATTTGAACCCTCGACCTACGGATTTCAAATCTGACGCCCTAACCCCTCGGCCACGCTGCCTCATTAGCATAAGCAATTCAGTTTCTGATGGAGTCAGAAATAAATCAGTTCTGAATATTAAAAGGTCATGGTACAATTGACTCTGCCAATAAATATGAGCCGGATGTATTGAATACTATTTGTGCAACGCGGGTTTAAAAACTCAAAATCTTACAAAAAATGTATGAGCTCATTTAGCGCTTTTGCCATCCGAAATTTTACAATTTTTGGAAGACCATGTCTCGTTGAATATTACACCCAAAGAGCTAAAACTTGCTGCCTAGAGTCAGTATATGCCTAACAAGGTTTCTTCTGTACGCAAAGTCATATGCAAATGAGCAAAAATGTAAACAATGACGTCAGGATGAATCATTTGTTAAAGGTCCCTTACCCCTGCAAAGAAATCAGAATATTTGAGATTTAGCGCAAGTACTGATGCTGTAGTTTGGTGTTGCTTCCTTGTAAGTGTAAGGGTAAGCCGTGACGTCGTACAAAGTTGTTTTTATTATCATTATCATTAATTTGTCTCCTTGGCAGCATTGCGGTGCTTCATAAAGTGAACTGTTTCTTTTAAAAGGCGATTAATTTATCTTATCATTCATTCAAAACATTTCCCCATTTCTGATTGGTTACAACCACACGCATAATTCACCATAACCAGCTGCTGTTGACGAAATATTGAACCAGTGACGTCAAAAGTGCAGCTCACCGCAAATTATTGATCCGATGACGTCAAAATGACGTCAAAAGTACGGCCCGCTGCAGATTATTGAACCGTTGACCGCGAAAACCTGGGGACCAGATTGTGTTACTCTATTGGTGAGCGGAAAAACAAAGAGCGAAATGGCGAAACTCCTTTAAGAACGGGGATTTATTTTGAATGAATAAGAAAACAATTATTGAATTCGGTTTTCATAGGATATGAAAAAATCTGCAGATCTCGGAGGGTGTTATCCACCTCAGCCTTTGGCCTCTGTGGATAACACCCTCCTTGATCTGCAGAATTCTTCATATCCTACTCAGCCCCATTCAACAATTACTAAATATCCGATTCAGCATTTTCTTCTTCTCTTTTTCCTCCCTATTCCCTTATATCTTTAGTTTTAGTTTCTGCATGTTAAGCCATGTAAGACAAGTCAAAACTCTTTGATACTGACACCAAGGGGCCATAGCTAACAACAACAACAACAACAACAACAACAACAACTTTTTATTTGTACCCAACATAATACAATAATAATAAGAGCTTAAGTTAACAATACGGTGTCCATGTCATGGAAGTGTCCTTATTTAATATAGAAGTAGAGATGCGAATTCTGATTTCTTAGGGACAACTGATCCGTCCGTAAACAGAGGTGTTCGTGTTGTATACGTTCCATCATATAGAGTTGTCCGTATTCTGAAGAATCCTTATAGAGAGTCGATTGAATCTTCCATCTACTTCAACAGATAATTATACAGTACTTGTTATTTAAAACCGCAGCTTCGAATTCGTTAAACGATTTTTGCATATTTTTCGAAAGACTTAACAAGACTCTATGGTTATTTACGTTGCACATATAAATTGTTTTTGTTCCTAGTACCACGCAGCATCATCCAAGTTCGTAACAGCAGCTCAACGTCTCTCTTGGTGGAATGGCAAGACCGCTGGTTACAGGAACTACCTCAGTTTCAAATCATATACAATAGAACCTCCAACGAAGCATCTCAAAATATAACAGTGAATGCCTCGCAGCAATCTGTAGAACTTCATGGTCTTGGATTTTTCACGTGGTATTGTGTTAGAGTTCTCGTAACACGTCACGGAATGCAGCAGATGTCACCGTGTGTGTACGCGAGAACCGAGCAAGATGGTGAGTGAAGTAGCAATTTGTACACACATGGGAGAAATGGCCCGTGGGGGGTAATACTCACATGTGAATAAGTCGGAGATGTAAATCACAGATGTAAATCACAGATTTTGGCCTCGCTTAGAGTGTTCAGGACAAAACTCCAATATTATTATACGGGAATAACATGACTTTTTGAGAGAATATTGTTTATAGACTTAAGGGACTAAATAACGCCACGCCACGGCCAAAATTGGTAAAACATTGGATGATCATGAAGTTCAGTGTCATCACTAGATGATATTGTCCTACTTCTCCATTAGTTTCCCTCAGAAAAACTCAAGGACTTTTAACTGCATGCTAAATAAGTAGAATTTCAACTCTCAACGGACTTACTACCAGTAACTATTTTAATTTGCGCATTCTTTTGTTATTGAGTGACAGTTACTCAGTTGATTTGATTTTTAGTCCCTTGCAGTTCTCCCTGGGGACTGGAAGCAGCTAGCCATCATAGTCCTTTCAGAATCAAGGTAGCATGGATGGCGCTGTCTGAGTCCTGTTGGCGAGGGGTACCTAGAGGCTACTCCATTCGACTTCAAGTCAACGTGACTGCTCACGAGGGAAACAACACATGGAGGCAGAAGTTTTCAGTGTGTTCAAATTCAACGAAGACCGTATTACAGGGCCTTAAGACATATACCAAATATAGACTGCAAGTTGCTGCTATAACTGAAAGAGGCATGGGTCCGTATAGTGAAGCTGTCTACGTAGGTTAGTAGTTAAGAAAGTCGAGAAAATAGATGATACCTTCAAATGATAATGACATGACTATAGCTTTGGATTCTTCCGATGGCACTATTTAAACAATAGAGTGTTTCTGTCGAGGAACTATCGGCTGATAGTTGCTCCGCGGAAATTTGATGTTCTTAAAACAAATATTTGCCCGAGAAGCGAAGCTTCGAGGGCAAGTATGCTAGTTTTAAGAACATCAAATTTCCAAGGGCAACTATCAGACCGATAGTTCCGAGACATAAACACTCTATTTTCTTTATTGTTCACCATTAAATATTTTCCCGTCGCGGCATGCCTCAAAACTGAAAACGACAAGAATTTATTTATCAAAATTTCCAACCGCTATTTAGCGCTTAGGTGTTTCGCATTTCCCGTTGTATCCTCTTCAGATTATATTACATCTATACATGTATAAACAATGTTATCTCAACTGTTGACTCCTAAAGAAGAGAAGCCTGCTAAAGAGGAAACCTCGAATCTTGAAACCTCTTTCCCCGCTTGACATTTTACTGTACCGTAGTTTACTGCAATTTTCAGCCTAAAAAATACTTCTCTTGCTCTCTTCTAACTAAAATCGACATGGGACGAAAAATTCCTTTCATCTTATCTGAAAAAAGTGTAGGAGAAAGCTGCTTTTGATGAGCCACTTTCGCTGAGCGGGCACTATCGTCTGTTAGTAAAATCCAACTAGTGGTCTATTATCAATGCTGCGTTCTGATTGGTTGAGCTACTAGTAGGCTATTTGTTATAGCCCATTGATAGCGAAAAGCGCCGGCTTTGAAAACCAAAACAATGGCAGCTGAATAGCTTTAACTTGCGAAAGATGTTTTGTCTCGATATTTTTTTGACCAACTAGTTGGATTTTACTAAAACAATTATTCCTCTCGCCCTGATGGGCTCTGAGTCAATAGCCCATTCGGCCTTCGGCCTCATGGCCTATTGACTCAGAGCCCATTCGGGCTTGAGGAATAATTGTTAAATAGTCGCCCTAGGGCATTCTTTTGACAGATAGTGCCCACGCGAGATCGTACCACGTGATCAGTTTTGACCAATCGCGACAAAGGAAAATTTAGTGGTGAGCTATAAGCCTGAATAGAAAATACTCCTCTTTTGAACTGAGCCGTTCAACTGAACCAAGTTTCCTGAATCAGTCATCGTCCTATACTATATCAACTAATAACTTAAGGAAATCATGGTACGTTGAAAACGTCACATCTTCAGATTTCGTTCCTAATCGGTATTGATCTTAATCAACTACAGCCATCTTGATTTACTTTCAGTTCATTGAAGAGTGCTTCTTTTTTGTTCCTCTACGTTAACAAGCCATTACAGTGGAATCTTAATTTTTAGAACTTTCAAAGAAAACGAAAATTGGTTTAAGAAGTCGGTAATTCGAGAAATTGGGGATAAAATTAAAGCACTCGACTGACGTGAAAGAAACCCCTTTTTGACTTATTTTCCGAAAGTTATTCGGAAAAATTCGAAAACCCGTCCGCAGAATTTTTTACTGTCGCAGTGAATTAAAAAGAAATATGCAAAAAACCCGTAGCAATTCTTTTCTCGCGTCAAACAATGCAAGTATCCTCACAATGGTGTGATACTAGGTAAAGTTCTCATTAAAACAGCAGCACAATCGCCATGATAGTCGCTCTTCCATTTCTCGATAATAACGATTTTGTAAACCAGTAGTTGTAATTGCATTAGGGTTTGAAATTGTAGCTGTTGATGTGCATTTTGTCAATGTACTGAATCAGCGGCGTGAAAAGGAGAAGCTAAGCAATTATTCAAGACAAAATTGCAATATTATTTACTTTTACAGAGACATGCCGATGTCCAGGTACGATTTTTGTCAACTGGATGCATGTTCCTCCACTTTGTGTCAAGAGGGACGGAGAAGAACCCACAGGGCTAGTACCTGAAGTGCTACGTCACATGGTTCTTCATGGATGTGGCACTTGTCATGAAAATAAAACCACTAAAATAATCTATCAAGACGAAAGCACCAGCCTACAGAATATGATTAGCAAGGTCAACGAGAGCCCTCAGATCAACCTACCTATCACTGTAAAGCCCAGAATGCCTTCCGCAGGGGAGGGGTGGGTGTTTCTTCCTGTGGTGGAGGTAGCGGGGTTTGCCTTTCTCACGAGGAAACCCAGTACAGATGCATATGCACGATATTTAGCGTCCTCTGTCCTGGTTCGTTGGCCCGTGTTTGTAATGATGCTTGTGGTGGTCATCACGTCTGGATTGGCGGTTTGGACTGTGGTAAGAACGTTGCTATTTAAATGTTAATGAGTAACGCTTGTAAGTCATGCTTGGTGACGTCAGGGTTACCTAAGTCACGCAAGGTCGTGATATGTTATGCTGTATTTGTACGATGTTATTTACGCAGTAGTGTTTAAACCGAAGCCAACCTCTAAATGATGCTTAAGATTTGAAGACAAAAGTTCGTTAAAATTTTGGCAACTGATAAGATTGAAGCAGAATGCATACAGTCTGTATCTTAAGCAATGCGGCTTTGCCTTTCCAAGACATTAACCAATCAAACTAGTTTTTTCGATTCAAAAATGATTTGCAAATCCCATTCATTCATTTACCTTCTGTTTATTCATGTTTATTTCAATACAGGAGAAGTATAAGAACCCTGCTCATTTTTCACAACGTTTTACTAGAGGTTGGAGAGAAGGTGTTTGGTGGGCCTTCATTTCCATGGCAACCCTAGGGTAAGTGAAAAATATATACTTATCTCTAACCTTTTTTTAGGTTTTTAAGTATTAGGAAAGTGCTTGTGCAAATGTTTGTCGTTCATTTCAGAGAATCAGACGACTAGGTAGCCAAAATAAGTTCCAGAGATTTACACTATTTTCGGCCGCCACATTTGTGTACCAACGAGGTTCACCAACATGAAGGCTCCACACTGGTCTCCGTATATTTGCGCAAAACATTTTGACAAATATCTGAAGTTTGGGAGTACGAAGAGGCCTAAGACGTGGAAAAGTGTCTTGTTTGTCTCCTATATAACATTACAGTTTCTTGACTTTATCCATTGCACAGTTTTCTGTATATGTTTCTTCTGCGTGACAGTGACAACGATCTATCATTACAAATTAAAACCCTAGAGAGTACTTGATTAAAAGCTATTATAAACGATCAATTTTATTCTCCAAGGTATGGTGATCGTTACCCAAAATCAGTTCCCGGCAGACTTATCGGCATTGTCAGTATCCTACTCGGCGCAGTCATGGACGTTCTATTTATAGCAGTACTGACGTCGTCACTGACAGTGTTCGTGTTTGATTTGGCAGCCAACCCTGATCGAGGGAAAAAGGTCAGCAAGATGGTTTACTTTGTGTCTAGGGCTGGGACGAGCGGTTGAGGGTGTAAAGGTGGATGTTTTTTTAGAATTCATAAAGCGGATTAACTCTGTGGTGTTAAAACTTTCATTAGCTGCTCATTTAGCCTAAAACGAAATTTTAACGTGTCACATTATGACAAGCAAGTTAGGTCTAACTTTGAATCTTTTAATGAATTTGGCGTTGTTTTTAACTTTCTTCAGACACGTTGCAGAATAGATTTCCTTGTCACCACTTTTAGTTAATTTTCCATTAATTCGTGTTATTTTTTGACTTTCTGAGAGGATGGTTAAAATCCAAGATGGCGGATCCAAGAAAGTTGGATCAATGAGGTCATGTGGCGCCAGATGGCGTCATCACAAACAGGAAATGTGTCATCTTGCAGAGCAGACATAGGGCCATTCATTAAACTCACAACATTTTTTTATGTCAATCAAAGTCGATCTTGGTTGACATATTTTGATGATATATATATATCGTCTAAATTCTTTCTTTCAGATTGGTGTGATCACTGGTTCTGTGGAACATCGTCTGGGCATGCGCATAATTGGAAGTAAAGGTTAATACCAATAGCTCTTGCTATAAAGTTATCACGTGATGTTGGTTATAAAAAAATTCTTTGGTTACGTAATATAGCTAAAACAAGAGAACGCACCGGGCAGTACTAAATTACTCTTTCAAGAGTCTGATATGTCTTCTCAAAAGAGAGCTGTGCGCCTAATTAACTTCGCACCTTTCCGCTCCCATGCCGTCCCTTACTTTCTTCACTCTAATATTGTGCCTATTACAATGCTCTATTTTAAGCTTTCTTCGATGGTAATGTTTGATGTTTACAATAACACTGCCCCTCATAATATTTCACATCTCTTTACTCCCACTCAACAAATCCACTCTTACAGTACTCGCTCCTCCTCTTCTGGAAATTATTACATCAGCCACTCTAGACTAAATCAGAAAAATGATTCGTTTTCTATTAGGGGAGCCTAAATTTGGAATAGCATACCTAAAAATTTACGAAATTCTTCAAAATCTCTCTTTAAGGAAAAAGTTCATGCAATTCTGTTGAAAATATTTGAAGTTCAGGATAGTTATGCTGACCTAAACGCGATAATCACCGATTTAAAAAATATTAGCCCCCGCTTATCTAAATAGCTGCCTCGATTTTCTTATCTCAATTTCTCTCGTGACTGACCCTTTTTATTACAGATATGGTACTTTTTTTCCATTTCAACTATCGTATAAATCTTAAGCCGTCCACACACCACCTGCCTCGATTAGCCTTGCTATTTGCAGGTGGTGTGATATTTGTATATTTAATGCCAGAAATAAAGATGTTGTTGTTGTTGCTCAATCGAAACCAATCATAGTAAGCTTGAGAAAACCCTGACATTAACTCTACACAAACGACACCGTCTGGTGCTGAATTTTTGTTCGCTTTTATGAACTGGGTTAAAATCACTCTTCATGGGCTAAAAGTTGAGTAAATCTAGCATTAAATTAAAATATTAAGATAGTAT
>JAHPZR010020376.1:0-24648 GCA_019787425.1 Platygyra sinensis | reverse complement strand
AGTGGTTTTTGTTTTACATTATGGCGCTACGCGATTGGCTTAAAAAGTCATGGGTCAAAATAAAAACGTCAGAGAAGTTAAGCAAACCACGACGACAGCGACAACGGGAACGTCGCTAAACAAAAGATTTAATGAACAGAACAATAGCTGTGCACGTGCGTTATAAATCTTTTTTCATTTCATTTCTTCTTTCGTTGCCGTTCTCCCCCAAACAACAACATCAAATGGCCAGGTTTTTGCGTATCTTGGAGAACCTAGGCCACGACGGCAAATATTTTGGATTTCCTTATGGAATTGATTGCTGGCATTACATATTTAGTTTGAGCAGGTTTTCAGACAGATTTGCGCTCACTCACTCACTCACTCACTCACTCACTCACTCACTCACTCACTCACTCACTCACTCACTCACTCACTCACTCACTAACTCACTACTCACTCACTCACTCACTCACTCACTCACTCACTCACTCACTCACTCACTCACTCACTCACTCGCTCGCTCGCTCGCTCACTCACTCACTTACTCCCGTTATGGCCAGTGGCACACAGGACCTCGCTAGTTAAACGATATTCAGTAAAAGCACTTTATCACTGCTTTTTTCTATGTTTTTCAGAGATATTTGGGGTTCAGCTTGAGAGTTGGAATAACATTCGAAATTGGACCTCCTTCATTAATAATCTCACTTCACCAACTAATGGCAAATCTTATATTCAAACACTCAATTTGCCTCGAGATCAAAAACTCGAGAACATTGGTCGACGTATGCGTACATATTTCCTAGCGCCAGAGACTGGGACCTATAGGTTCTATATAGCATGTGATGACAAGTGTCAGCTTAACCTGAGTACAGACGAGAAGCTTGAGAATGTGGTAACCTTGGTAATCATTAAGAGATGGACTAGTTATAAGGATTGGAGAAGGTATGCATTTCAATTACTTTTTGTTTTAGATCGAATATTAACGCATTTATGAAAATTTCCATATACATAGCTTATGAAATAGTGCTCGTTAAACCAAAACTATGACGTCATCCATCATGGTGTAAGATGTCAGACAATAGGTACCCATGCGTATGTGGGTCTGCTCGGTGGAATTTTCTTTTTGGAGCTACGGTTTTTATTGAATTACAAAACACATACACCAAGTAGAAAAACATGCATACTAACTAAATGCATACTGCTCGGTGGAATGTTGACAGATAATGGCCAGCATTCACCATAAAAGCCGGACGCAAAAGCACATTTGTAAAAGAGAGAGAGGTCTCTGAATGATTTAGTCTTCCAAGATGGCGTTGCAAAAAATCAATAGTGCGGGATCTTAACTCTGCCAGACGCATATACCGCAAAATTTCGATTATAACGTCCTTCGTCACTCTTGGGCACAGGAAACTTTCGGAGGGTTGTTAATGTTGGGGGCAAAAAACTTTATCAAATATAAAATACGACTGAGCTCTCTCTACGAAAAAAAGCGAAAATCCTTGAAAACAGTTCTTGAAGATGCGATGAATTTTTTTCGTTCCAGTTTAAATTTATGTTGGACAGAGTTTCAATTGAATGTCGTCAAAAGAAACCCAGAGCAACTGCAATCGCAAGCAACCCAATGATCTCATGAGAATTAATTTCAAGCTAATACTTTGCGAATGGGTTTAGTTTTGTATTTGGTTGGTCAAATCGGTGTAGCAGAGCAAACCATATAAAACCGGATTATTTTTACGGTCATTTAAAGCGTTTTGTCGTTATATTTAATCAAAAGACTTCTATATTATAGTCTCTTGATATATTATACGACTTAATTCTCTACCACTAACCGTGCTCTTGTTGTTCAAATAAATAGGATAAATTCTGCAAGAGCTTCACTGTCCAAAGGTCGCTCATACCTTCTGGAGGCCATTTTCTTTCAGGGTCCAGGAAGGTATCACATGACCGTTCGGGTAGATCTCCCGGATGGAAGTGTCATTGAACCGATCAGCAATAAATTCCTCGTAAAATACGCACCAGCCGGTGAGAATAAAAACTAGATTTAATGTGGTGAAATACAGAAACGTTCCCTCGCTAAAAGCATGTAAAAACACAAGCTTTCGATTTTATCCTGTTTTATTTTATAGCACTCTATTTAATAACCTAAATTTTTCTCACATTTTGATTGGTTCTCATCTACGATCTATAAGATGACGGACGCACGATTTACTTCATCATTACAAAGTTTCCCCGCTGTGTTTTTAAAAGGGCGGAAAGTTTTGAGAATTTTAATAATAGTTTGCATGGCTGGGCGAAAGATAAGAATGATACAAAAACGTCTTGTTGTGACATTGAACAAGTACGAAAAGTAGCAAGAAATAAATAATAAAAAAGAGCTTTATTTGTAGTTGTTTCTTTATTATATAAAAAAATTGATTCCATATTGCCGTGCGTCTGTTCAGTAATAGATTATGAAAGACGTCAAAACGTTGTAAGAACATCAGTGACACACTCGGCTATCGCCTCGCGTGCCACTTTTTTGTAGCTTTTATTCGGCAGTTACTGATTTATCTGTGATCTGCATGTACGCGAGTTAGCATGTAGGCTATACTGAGAAAAAGATTCTTTATAAACTTGAGAGCTAGTTAGGTTTCTCCTTACACGGATATTTTTCACACAAGTGGAACTTTGTTCAAATTTTGACAAATACTCTTTTAAACCTGATATTTTTCTCCATAGGCTCTTTTGGCGCAGCTCCAGTCGGAGATTGGGGTGCATGGTCCAAATGTAGTAAGACATGCGGAGATGGAACCCAGACACGTAACCGCTCTTGCCTTAATCTCCCACCTGTTTACCCCACTCCCAACACAACTAACATGGAAATGAGGATTTGTTATCCTATAACGCCGTGTTCATGTAAGTGATTATTATCACGGTCCGCTTTTTAATCTAATAGAGCTTAATGAACCTTTAACAGGTGGTGCTTTATGGAATATCATATAGGGGAATCCTTTGGAGCTTTTCAGGACCAATGTAAACAAACAATGGTAAACAAATATTCAAACAAACGAACTTGGTTAAGAATCCCAACTGGCGAGAGGCAGAGCAGTTGGCTATTTACAAGCGTAACAGAAAAGTTGAACTCGGGGCTACCGTGAACCACATCAACTAGCGGTCAGAACGGGATTTGAGACCATTTGAACCCTCGACCTACGGATTTCAAATCTGACGCCCTAACCCCTCGGCCACGCTGCCTCATTAGCATAAGCAATTCAGTTTCTGATGGAGTCAGAAATAAATCAGTTCTGAATATTAAAAGGTCATGGTACAATTGACTCTGCCAATAAATATGAGCCGGATGTATTGAATACTATTTGTGCAACGCGGGTTTAAAAACTCAAAATCTTACAAAAAATGTATGAGCTCATTTAGCGCTTTTGCCATCCGAAATTTTACAATTTTTGGAAGACCATGTCTCGTTGAATATTACACCCAAAGAGCTAAAACTTGCTGCCTAGAGTCAGTATATGCCTAACAAGGTTTCTTCTGTACGCAAAGTCATATGCAAATGAGCAAAAATGTAAACAATGACGTCAGGATGAATCATTTGTTAAAGGTCCCTTACCCCCTGCAAAGAAATCAGAATATTTGAGATTTAGCGCAAGTACTGATGCTGTAGTTTGGTGTTGCTTCCTTGTAAGTGTAAGGGTAAGCCGTGACGTCGTACAAAGTTGTTTTTTATTATCATTATCATTAATTTGTCTCCTTGGCAGCATTGCGGTGCTTCATAAAGTGAACTGTTTCTTTTAAAAGGCGATTAATTTATCTTATCATTCATTCAAAACATTTCCCCATTTCTGATTGGTTACAACCACACGCATAATTCACCATAACCAGCTGCTGTTGACGAAATATTGAACCAGTGACGTCAAAAGTGCAGCTCACCGCAAATTATTGATCCGATGACGTCAAAATGACGTCAAAAGTACGGCCCGCTGCAGATTATTGAACCGTTGACCGCGAAAACCTGGGGACCAGATTGTGTTACTCTATTGGTGAGCGGAAAAACAAAGAGCGAAATGGCGAAACTCCTTTAAGAACGGGGATTTATTTTGAATGAATAAGAAAACAATTATTGAATTCGGTTTTCATAGGATATGAAAAAATCTGCAGATCTCGGAGGGTGTTATCCACCTCAGCCTTTGGCCTCTGTGGATAACACCCTCCTTGATCTGCAGAATTCTTCATATCCTACTCAGCCCCATTCAACAATTACTAAATATCCGATTCAGCATTTTCTTCTTCTCTTTTTCCTCCCTATTCCCTTATATCTTTAGTTTTAGTTTCTGCATGTTAAGCCATGTAAGACAAGTCAAAACTCTTTGATACTGACACCAAGGGGCCATAGCTAACAACAACAACAACAACAACAACAACAACAACTTTTTATTTGTACCCAACATAATACAATAATAATAAGAGCTTAAGTTAACAATACGGTGTCCATGTCATGGAAGTGTCCTTATTTAATATAGAAGTAGAGATGCGAATTCTGATTTCTTAGGGACAACTGATCCGTCCGTAAACAGAGGTGTTCGTGTTGTATACGTTCCATCATATAGAGTTGTCCGTATTCTGAAGAATCCTTATAGAGAGTCGATTGAATCTTCCATCTACTTCAACAGATAATTATACAGTACTTGTTATTTAAAACCGCAGCTTCGAATTCGTTAAACGATTTTTGCATATTTTTCGAAAGACTTAACAAGACTCTATGGTTATTTACGTTGCACATATAAATTGTTTTTGTTCCTAGTACCACGCAGCATCATCCAAGTTCGTAACAGCAGCTCAACGTCTCTCTTGGTGGAATGGCAAGACCGCTGGTTACAGGAACTACCTCAGTTTCAAATCATATACAATAGAACCTCCAACGAAGCATCTCAAATATAACAGTGAATGCCTCGCAGCAATCTGTAGAACTTCATGGTCTTGGATTTTTCACGTGGTATTGTGTTAGAGTTCTCGTAACACGTCACGGAATGCAGCAGATGTCACCGTGTGTGTACGCGAGAACCGAGCAAGATGGTGAGTGAAGTAGCAATTTGTACACACATGGGAGAAATGGCCCGTGGGGGGTAATACTCACATGTGAATAAGTCGGAGATGTAAATCACAGATGTAAATCACAGATTTTGGCCTCGCTTAGAGTGTTCAGGACAAAACTCCAATATTATTATACGGGAATAACATGACTTTTTGAGAGAATATTGTTTATAGACTTAAGGGACTAAATAACGCCACGCCACGGCCAAAATTGGTAAAACATTGGATGATCATGAAGTTCAGTGTCATCACTAGATGATATTGTCCTACTTCTCCATTAGTTTCCCTCAGAAAAACTCAAGGACTTTTAACTGCATGCTAAATAAGTAGAATTTCAACTCTCAACGGACTTACTACCAGTAACTATTTTAATTTGCGCATTCTTTTGTTATTGAGTGACAGTTACTCAGTTGATTTGATTTTTAGTCCCTTGCAGTTCTCCCTGGGGACTGGAAGCAGCTAGCCATCATAGTCCTTTCAGAATCAAGGTAGCATGGATGGCGCTGTCTGAGTCCTGTTGGCGAGGGGTACCTAGAGGCTACTCCATTCGACTTCAAGTCAACGTGACTGCTCACGAGGGAAACAACACATGGAGGCAGAAGTTTTCAGTGTGTTCAAATTCAACGAAGACCGTATTACAGGGCCTTAAGACATATACCAAATATAGACTGCAAGTTGCTGCTATAACTGAAAGAGGCATGGGTCCGTATAGTGAAGCTGTCTACGTAGGTTAGTAGTTAAGAAAGTCGAGAAAATAGATGATACCTTCAAATGATAATGACATGACTATAGCTTTGGATTCTTCCGATGGCACTATTTAAACAATAGAGTGTTTCTGTCGAGGAACTATCGGCTGATAGTTGCTCCGCGGAAATTTGATGTTCTTAAAACAAATATTTGCCCGAGAAGCGAAGCTTCGAGGGCAAGTATGCTAGTTTTAAGAACATCAAATTTCCAAGGGCAACTATCAGACCGATAGTTCCGAGACATAAACACTCTATTTTCTTTATTGTTCACCATTAAATATTTTCCCGTCGCGGCATGCCTCAAAACTGAAAACGACAAGAATTTATTTATCAAAATTTCCAACCGCTATTTAGCGCTTAGGTGTTTCGCATTTCCCGTTGTATCCTCTTCAGATTATATTACATCTATACATGTATAAACAATGTTATCTCAACTGTTGACTCCTAAAGAAGAGAAGCCTGCTAAAGAGGAAACCTCGAATCTTGAAACCTCTTTCCCCGCTTGACATTTTACTGTACCGTAGTTTACTGCAATTTTCAGCCTAAAAAATACTTCTCTTGCTCTCTTCTAACTAAAATCGACATGGGACGAAAAATTCCTTTCATCTTATCTGAAAAAAGTGTAGGAGAAAGCTGCTTTTGATGAGCCACTTTCGCTGAGCGGGCACTATCGTCTGTTAGTAAAATCCAACTAGTGGTCTATTATCAATGCTGCGTTCTGATTGGTTGAGCTACTAGTAGGCTATTTGTTATAGCCCATTGATAGCGAAAAAGCGCCGGCTTTGAAAACCAAAACAATGGCAGCTGAATAGCTTTAACTTGCGAAAGATGTTTTGTCTCGATATTTTTTTGACCAACTAGTTGGATTTTACTAAAACAATTATTCCTCTCGCCCTGATGGGCTCTGAGTCAATAGCCCATTCGGCCTTCGGCCTCATGGCCTATTGACTCAGAGCCCATTCGGGCTTGAGGAATAATTGTTAAATAGTCGCCCTAGGGCATTCTTTTGACAGATAGTGCCCACGCGAGATCGTACCACGTGATCAGTTTTGACCAATCGCGACAAAGGAAAATTTAGTGGTGAGCTATAAGCCTGAATAGAAAATACTCCTCTTTTGAACTGAGCCGTTCAACTGAACCAAGTTTCCTGAATCAGTCATCGTCCTATACTATATCAACTAATAACTTAAGGAAATCATGGTACGTTGAAAACGTCACATCTTCAGATTTCGTTCCTAATCGGTATTGATCTTAATCAACTACAGCCATCTTGATTTACTTTCAGTTCATTGAAGAGTGCTTCTTTTTTGTTCCTCTACGTTAACAAGCCATTACAGTGGAATCTTAATTTTTAGAACTTTCAAAGAAAACGAAAATTGGTTTAAGAAGTCGGTAATTCGAGAAATTGGGGATAAAATTAAAGCACTCGACTGACGTGAAAGAAACCCCTTTTGACTTATTTTCCGAAAGTTATTCGGAAAAATTCGAAAACCCGTCCGCAGAATTTTTTACTGTCGCAGTGAATTAAAAAGAAATATGCAAAAAAACCCGTAGCAATTCTTTTCTCGCGTCAAACAATGCAAGTATCCTCACAATGGTGTGATACTAGGTAAAGTTCTCATTAAAACAGCAGCACAATCGCCATGATAGTCGCTCTTCCATTTCTCGATAATAACGATTTTGTAAACCAGTAGTTGTAATTGCATTAGGGTTTGAAATTGTAGCTGTTGATGTGCATTTTGTCAATGTACTGAATCAGCGGCGTGAAAAGGAGAAGCTAAGCAATTATTCAAGACAAAATTGCAATATTATTTACTTTTACAGAGACATGCCGATGTCCAGGTACGATTTTTGTCAACTGGATGCATGTTCCTCCACTTTGTGTCAAGAGGGACGGAGAAGAACCCACAGGGCTAGTACCTGAAGTGCTACGTCACATGGTTCTTCATGGATGTGGCACTTGTCATGAAAATAAAACCACTAAAATAATCTATCAAGACGAAAGCACCAGCCTACAGAATATGATTAGCAGGTCAACGAGAGCCCTCAGATCAACCTACCTATCACTGTAAAGCCCAGAATGCCTTCCGCAGGGGAGGGGTGGGTGTTTCTTCCTGTGGTGGAGGTAGCGGGGTTTGCCTTTCTCACGAGGAAACCCAGTACAGATGCATATGCACGATATTTAGCGTCCTCTGTCCTGGTTCGTTGGCCCGTGTTTGTAATGATGCTTGTGGTGGTCATCACGTCTGGATTGGCGGTTTGGACTGTGGTAAGAACGTTGCTATTTAAATGTTAATGAGTAACGCTTGTAAGTCATGCTTGGTGACGTCAGGGTTACCTAAGTCACGCAAGGTCGTGATATGTTATGCTGTATTTGTACGATGTTATTTACGCAGTAGTGTTTAAACCGAAGCCAACCTCTAAATGATGCTTAAGATTTGAAGACAAAAGTTCGTTAAAATTTTGGCAACTGATAAGATTGAAGCAGAATGCATACAGTCTGTATCTTAAGCAATGCGGCTTTGCCTTTCCAAGACATTAACCAATCAAACTAGTTTTTTCGATTCAAAAATGATTTGCAAATCCCATTCATTCATTTACCTTCTGTTTATTCATGTTTATTTCAATACAGGAGAAGTATAAGAACCCTGCTCATTTTTCACAACGTTTTACTAGAGGTTGGAGAGAAGGTGTTTGGTGGGCCTTCATTTCCATGGCAACCCTAGGGTAAGTGAAAAATATATACTTATCTCTAACCTTTTTTTAGGTTTTTAAGTATTAGGAAAGTGCTTGTGCAAATGTTTGTCGTTCATTTCAGAGAATCAGACGACTAGGTAGCCAAAATAAGTTCCAGAGATTTACACTATTTTCGGCCGCCACATTTGTGTACCAACGAGGTTCACCAACATGAAGGCTCCACACTGGTCTCCGTATATTTGCGCAAAACATTTTGACAAATATCTGAAGTTTGGGAGTACGAAGAGGCCTAAGACGTGGAAAAGTGTCTTGTTTGTCTCCTATATAACATTACAGTTTCTTGACTTTATCCATTGCACAGTTTTCTGTATATGTTTCTTCTGCGTGACAGTGACAACGATCTATCATTACAAATTAAAACCCTAGAGAGTACTTGATTAAAAGCTATTATAAACGATCAATTTTATTCTCCAAGGTATGGTGATCGTTACCCAAAATCAGTTCCCGGCAGACTTATCGGCATTGTCAGTATCCTACTCGGCGCAGTCATGGACGTTCTATTTATAGCAGTACTGACGTCGTCACTGACAGTGTTCGTGTTTGATTTGGCAGCCAACCCTGATCGAGGGAAAAAGGTCAGCAAGATGGTTTACTTTGTGTCTAGGGCTGGGACGAGCGGTTGAGGGTGTAAAGGTGGATGTTTTTTTAGAATTCATAAAGCGGATTAACTCTGTGGTGTTAAAACTTTCATTAGCTGCTCATTTAGCCTAAAACGAATTTTAACGTGTCACATTATGACAAGCAAGTTAGGTCTAACTTTGAATCTTTTAATGAATTTGGCGTTGTTTTTAACTTTCTTCAGACACGTTGCAGAATAGATTTCCTTGTCACCACTTTTAGTTAATTTTCCATTAATTCGTGTTATTTTTGACTTTCTGAGAGGATGGTTAAAATCCAAGATGGCGGATCCAAGAAAGTTGGATCAATGAGGTCATGTGGCGCCAGATGGCGTCATCACAAACAGGAAATGTGTCATCTTGCAGAGCAGACATAGGGCCATTCATTAAACTCACAACATTTTTTTATGTCAATCAAAGTCGATCTTGGTTGACATATTTTGATGATATATATATATCGTCTAAATTCTTTCTTTCAGATTGGTGTGATCACTGGTTCTGTGGAACATCGTCTGGGCATGCGCATAATTGGAAGTAAAGGTTAATACCAATAGCTCTTGCTATAAAGTTATCACGTGATGTTGGTTATAAAAAAATTCTTTGGTTACGTAATATAGCTAAAACAAGAGAACGCACCGGGCAGTACTAAATTACTCTTTCAAGAGTCTGATATGTCTTCTCAAAAGAGAGCTGTGCGCCTAATTAACTTCGCACCTTTCCGCTCCCATGCCGTCCCTTACTTTCTTCACTCTAATATTGTGCCTATTACAATGCTCTATTTTAAGCTTTCTTCGATGGTAATGTTTGATGTTTACAATAACACTGCCCCTCATAATATTTCACATCTCTTTACTCCCACTCAACAAATCCACTCTTACAGTACTCGCTCCTCCTCTTCTGGAAATTATTACATCAGCCACTCTAGACTAAATCAGAAAAATGATTCGTTTTCTATTAGGGGAGCCTAAATTTGGAATAGCATACCTAAAAATTTACGAAATTCTTCAAAATCTCTCTTTAAGGAAAAAGTTCATGCAATTCTGTTGAAAATATTTGAAGTTCAGGATAGTTATGCTGACCTAAACGCGATAATCACCGATTTAAAAAATATTAGCCCCCGCTTATCTAAATAGCTGCCTCGATTTTCTTATCTCAATTTCTCTCGTGACTGACCCTTTTTATTACAGATATGGTACTTTTTTTCCATTTCAACTATCGTATAAATCTTAAGCCGTCCACACACCACCTGCCTCGATTAGCCTTGCTATTTGCAGGTGGTGTGATATTTGTATATTTAATGCCAGAAATAAAGATGTTGTTGTTGTTGCTCAATCGAAACCAATCATAGTAAGCTTGAGAAAACCCTGACATTAACTCTACACAAACGACACCGTCTGGTGCTGAATTTTTGTTCGCTTTTATGAACTGGGTTAAAATCACTCTTCATGGGCTAAAAGTTGAGTAAATCTAGCATTAAATTAAAATATTAAGATAGTATGTCACATCAGCCTTAGTTGGTTTTCCTCTATCCTGCTCGAATAAGCCCTTTGCATCTGGGTCACGTGACCTTAATGTGCCAAAAAATTATTACACATTATGGGCTATAACGTAAAGAATGCCAGAAATTGAGAAGCATATCGAAAATACCAAAATGGCCAAGTTTGAGGGTCCTAGTATTACATGGTTCATACAGGTTTGATGGTCTTTTATTCAAGGACTTTTCCAGGACTTTTCAAGGACTTTAAACAATATTCAAGGAGTCCATTTCCACAGGCACGATTTCCACATGATACAAAATTTCCATTTCCACATGATACAAAACCGAATGAGGATAATGTCACAGCCTGTTCACCTCCAATTCTACTGTTGCTTTGAGCCTTTCACTTTTCATGTGTGATTTCAATGCAAACTCTCCCATGTTTGAAAATTATCACTCATTCAATCGCAACATTGGCACAACGCCTTTTTCCTTTCAGCTTTAAATGCAGTCAACTAGCCTTTGTACTTGGAATAAAGTTCCTACTGCCGATTGTAAATGCATATTGCCCTTTGGCCTTTTGAATTCATTTAAGGTGCTTTGCTGCACAATCACAACTTTGATCTGTGGTTTAACTTCGCTTTTGCAGCTTTCGTGTATTTTACTCCGTCTCTATAAACCGAGAGGCATACCGCAATAACAGACAGAGATGTCTTAAAATGTTGACTTTTTCGTCGATACGCTCCTGCAGAGTAACGAAGAGAAAAGGAAAACGACGATACCGGATTCGGCCTGGGAGAACTCGTGTTTGGTGGGACAACTTTTTGAACGGGGTCATGCTCACAGAAGAATGGAAGGAAAACCTTAGAATGGCAAAGACAATTTTTACAAGTTGTGTGGTGAATTAAGGGCCTCTTCATATTGCCTCTTAATGTTGTAGCCCCTAATTTTATGAACAGTAGGTCACGTGATGACTTAGCTGCCAAGGGCCTATTGGAATATGTAGTAGATGTTAGTGTTTGTCGAGGGAGAAAAAACCGAGAGAAAACCTGCTGTGCGAGACGAGAACCAACAACAAAACTCAACCCACACATGCCATCGCACCGGAATCGAACCCGGGGCTATATAAATATTGGATTCAAAACGCAACGAGTCTCAGTAAAAGAAATTTGTCGCACATGCACTCATTACGAACTACTGTTTGGTTTTCAGGTGTTTTTTATGACACGAGGGATGCACTACTGCAAGGGTTAAAATCAGGAGAGTTAGATGGCACATTAAAGGATATCTTCACAGTGAACTCCTTGATTAAGGACCTGAATGATTCCGATTTCCAAGTTTCCAAAACAGTGTCCAAATCGTTCCATTACGGCATTGAACTCACGGGAGAAGCGAGACACTTATTAAAAGACTTTCAGAATATCTGAGGCAAAACCCTTTTCTCGCTTTCCTGGACACTTCTCGATCTCCCTCAGAAACCACTCCAACAGTTTCTGATAAGGAGGAAGCGATAGAGTTCTTTGATCCAGAGAATTCCCTTTATCAACAAGCTGTCAAGGTAAACTGGCTTGGTTCTCGTCCTATTCGCGACCATTGGCCTTCTTTATCATGTACAAGTATGGTTAAAGAGCAGAAATGGTAAGATTCGATAAGAATAAGTTCACCTTAAAAAGGTTGTTCTTCATAACGTTTTTCGTAAAGTATTTTTTCTTAAACTTTATTGTCCCTAGGTTCATAACGTTTTAAAAGGATTGGTTGCGCCATGAGAACGATTCCACAGTGGTACGAGTGTACACAAAGAATGCTTAATTGAAAATTGTTATATTTTATTACTCTTCACAGGCCAGTCAAACGAACCTCAGCTAAAGCCGGCTGTCATCAAAGCAGAGATGAGGCAGCTTCTGGAAGAATTTCACATCAGAATGCAGCGAACATATTGTGCTCTCAAAATTAAACACAGGCGCGAGCTCTTAAAACTCAGACACAGAAGAACAATCCGTGTTCTCCTTGAGCGCATTCATCATGGAAAGTATACTGTAGAGCAACAGGTGTAGTAATAAGATAGTCCTTCACGCGGAACAACGATAAAGCAAAGCAGCAGTCAAATACTGTCGGTAATCAAGTTGCCACAGGAGAGTAGAGTAACTGGTAAATACGGAATAGCTTAGGAGCCATTGTCGACTGTGGCCCCTTTAGCGAAACACCCTGGTCAGCGGAATTACCACATACGAGTTTCGACTGACTGACTGACCGACCGACCAACCGAGCGACCGACCGACCGAGCGACCGACTGACCGACCGACCGACTGACTGACTGACCTAGCGAGTGATTTTTTTTCACAACTAACTGCTATAACTTATTAAAGAGCGCGGAGTGCCACGAACCTGCCTCGTCCAGTCACTTTTTGTCATTTGCTACCTGCGATTACAAAACCAAAAAACAGCTTAAACTAGACGCATATTTGCGTTCACTCGGGCTTTGAGTTGGAGAGAAAGATTGTTTTTGTTGCACGTACTTCGGTAAGGCTTTTTTGTAATGATGGGTTTATCTTGTAACTGCTTTTATCTCGGTATGCTAGAGATGCATGGTTATTACTTGTGTATACAGTAAGCGGAAAACATATTTGTTTTGAACTGTGAAGACGTTTTTCCGGGTTGGATTAAACGCAAGCAAAATGGAGTGCTTAAATCGGAAGCAAACCTAATCGCGGGATGACCGCCTGTATAATAATATCATACTGCGGAAAGGGGTCACAGTGTCTACTTGCAAAGTACTTTCCGGAGTGTTAAGTTACACGCCACTGATTAAATATTCATTTCGGAACATGTACAAACATCGGCAAAACGAATGAGCTCCAGCTCCACACTTTCAAAAAGAATTCATACGAACAATATTATATTGATCCATAGGCGAGGTTAAACTTCGTTTTCCTGAATATATTTATAGCATTAACATAACAGTACAATGTAGATGACATGGGAAAACACGAAAGAATACGTGCATAGACAAATTCTATAACCTTTCTGCTTTGTTCCTTAGACTTTTCAAACTTGTTATTGGTATTCTGCTTGGTTCACGATCGCGTCTACATACACGATGAGACTTAAGTTTATACTTCTCTCGATTAACATTACATAACTCAGTTGATATAGCATGTTTCTCGATGAAGGTTCACTCATAAATGTTCGCTCATAAAGAGATCTCTCGTAATGTTTGCGGACCAACCCGTTTCGAAAGCGCTCCTCATCTTTTAGTGTCGGTCTACCGTGAACGCTGTGTGCACATTTTGTATCCGTTTTGTATCCGTACACAGCATTTGTGCTGATCTTCCACCGCATAAACTCTTGTCCGCTAGTCCGGCTCCGTCCGCCATTACACCATGCCATGTGCTCATCAGTAAAATCTTCGCGCATGCGTATTAAGTAAAGAATTGCAAACTGTGGCTGAACGAAAAAAAAACGAAGCCGAAATTTCAACTCGGGCGTTTCCTTTGGAAAGCCCGAGTACCGTCTCGCCAAATTCGCGAAATGAATGAACGAACGAACGAAAAAAATAATGATAGAGGTGTCATGCTGGTAACAGCAGTTGGTTGTATATTCCTCCTCAAACAGAAACAAGACAGTTCACTGAAAGACTGGGGCTTACCACTCGTTCATGAAACAGCCGATTACATCGTCCCTTTACTCGATATTCCGTTCCTTTCTCGAGTCCGTTCGTCGTTCCTCCCCGAGAGCGTTCGGGCGATCGTTGGCTCATTTTTTGGGCAGCGGCTGGCTATTGAGGAGCCTCCCTACCCATAAGTACTTCGTGTATCCCTTGTTATAGTGCATAATACACTATTATGAAGGATAAATACACAATAATACACTATGTTCTAAAATACACTATAATAAGGGATAGCGTGAAGTACCCCACCTCCCCTGTGTTCCTCTCAGGAGGCACGCAAAACAAGACAAGTACACTGGGCAACATTGAAATCCAATTTAATGAATTTAAATACATTAATTGCATTGCTTTCACTCCATCTTCAGCACCTAACACACAAATACCGATCACAATACAAATATCCTAGAATTCACAGATGATCGGATAGTGATTAGCCTGGACAAAGGATCACAAACTCAGCACTCGTAGTCAAAATTTACAAAATATAAAACACCATTTTAGTAGGTATTAAGTATTCAGGTCTTATTTTTGTTCATTAAGAGTGCAGGAGGGGTAAGGTGGGAAAGATGCAAAACGAAAGTAATTTTTTAGGAATTCCTACAATTTATATCGTTGTATATACTCTTATCCTACTGGGTCTGTGTGTTCGCTATAGTTTCCGAAATTAACTTTGGAAGATTTAAGTTCTACCATCGAACTTGATTGTGGAAAAACTAATTTAATCCAAGGACTAAATTCAGCTATAGTGTAAAGGATACACTTACCAAACAATTACTAACTTTCCAGTGGGCCATTCACAACAATTCCAAGACCTACTTTGAAACCTTTGAAAGAACGCAATTGCCTAACTGACGTTTTCAAGTAGCCCCAATTTACTGTAAGCCCTAATTTCATAAATTATCACGTAAAAAATAAAGCTACACTTAAAATTCTATTTTCCCTTCTCAGCGCGGGAGACAGACAAAACTCTTTAACTGGGGCCCGTACTTATTGGTCAGAAGACAGTCGCTAGGCAACTTAAACTGCTCGGATCGGTAATGCATTCCTGCACCAGTTTTCTGTCGGTACTCGGGGAATGTTCGGGATTACGAAGATTTCCGATAAAGCGAACTCGCTTCGCTGACTTTGCATGCGGCATGAACTGTACGGCAATGGGGAGTAGTTTAAGCAAATCATGACGGCAACGTGATAGTCACTAACAAAAAGGATTTATGAGCAGAACAATGGCTATGCACGTGCCTTATAATTCTTGGTACATTTCTTTACTGTTGGCTTCAAAAAACGACAACGAGAAATGACCACACTGAATTCTCATAATCTAGAGAACCTGAACCACGATGGCCAAAATTTTAAACTCTTTTCGAACTTCAGCTCTGTCTTACATATTCACTTTTGGGATGGCTTTGACAGTGATAGACAAACTGAACGAGTCTAGATTCTCGTGAAACTCAAAGTTTGAATATAAATTCATTATTTTAGACCACGTTGTCCCTAGCGTTACCGTCGTGTTTGCTTAAACTCCTAATCACCTGCTAACATAATCTGACCAACAATCTCGAACAATCCGCATATGAAGCAAATCAGAGGAACGCTTCTTCTTTCACTTAAGATAATTATCTCGTTCCTTAAATTAGTTTTTATTTTGTCCAAATAAGAAGGCTACACGAAGCCTATTGTCAATAGTCCGTATATAAAAGAAGAGATGGGATTTCTAGTCTTCCAAAGATCGGAAAGCTTGCTGCATTTGTTCACTGAGCTCTGCAAAGTCCGCTTTGGATCTTTCTCTCGCCATCTTTGTTAGGGTCCTGGAAAAGATGAAAGCAATACCATAAGCAGTAACTAAGCTGATCTGTCAACAATGCAGCTAGTCGTATACCATTGTATATAATCATCATCATAAAGCTCTGCTAAGACTGACCTTAAATTTCATACTTGACAACTGGTAAATAATCTGCCCCATATTTTCCTTTATCACCGCCCACGTGATCTTGTTATCAGACTGGGCCGTTGTCTCCACGGCGTGCCGGGCCATATCATAAAACGCTACAATGTTGGACAGCATGCCGACTGTCTTGTAAAACGGACAATAACGGTCATAAGACGAGTAGCCATTCTGCTGTAAGAAGTCATCCTTGATCAGCTTTGCTACTTCAAGTGTGATCTTATCAGACTCGGCCAGTGAGCCCTGAAGGAAAAAAAACAACCAACGGAGTCAATGTTAGTACAGGGGGAGGGGAGGGATGATAGAGTTTTTCAGTTCCGACCATGGCTTCACCTCTGGGTGTGTTATCATCTCTTGCTCGTGCAATAAATAAAAACGATGAAAAAACAAAAAAAATTGCAAGAAGAAGACATTAAAGGGACAGGGTGAAAATAGGAAAGCGGCATCTTCTCTCAACACATGCAGGGGTCTTCCAGCTTTCTCTTGGCGTTTTCTCGTTGCTCTAGACTGAATGCTGAAACAGGGAAAGAGTCTGTAAATTCAACTAAGAGTTTGAAGAGCGTTTAAGATTGGTTGGCAGAGATGCTCTGCAACCGAAGCCTAGTTAGCTTACTTTCTTGATGATAAAAACAAACAATCATCTAACCTTTCCCACAAGCTGTACAATCTCAGATAAATCTTCCTCTTCTTGCAAGATTTCTTTGACCTGATAAGCACAAAACAACAAACACTAAATGGTAAGGCTGTAATCAGTATTAGTAACAAACTTCTTATCGATCACAGAGGCTGAGATAATCTAACATTCTAAGAACATGCTAACAAAGTATCTCAAAATGAAAGAACAACGACAGCCTTTGCCTTTCTACTACTTTTTCACTAACATAAAAAATATAACAAAACTACGATAGGACTGAATTTTCCGGGTTCAAGCGCTGGGCGGGGTCAGTGTGTTCGGTTCTGAAGAAAAAAACACTTTACTCAGCTCTCACAGTACGTCTCTCAAACCAGTCGTATAAATGGGTTAGACCCTAAATCAATTCAATGATATGTAACTACCCTGCCATGAGCTAGCTAAGCACCCCATCCAGTGGAGAGTAAGAATACCGTTATGGTCACTTCATACTGCCTACCGGAGACTCACAAAGGTATAGTAAGTTAACAAGGTATAGTAAGTTTACTTTTGTTCTGAGCGCCACAAATTCTGGGTAGTTTTTCTCGTAGAAATCATCCAAGGCTCTCATGTATTTACTGTGACTGATCAGCCAGTTGATGGAAGGAAAATGCTTCCTTTGAGCAAGCTTCTTGTCCAAGCCCCAAAATACCTGCATTGCAAAAAAGACATTCAAACATGAATTCTCCGTACGGTTTTACAGCTAGTACTGAGAACAAGTGATAAGCTCCAAACAGGCACGTACAAAATACTTTTATAACAACCATGTGCAATAAATCCCTTGCTTGCTCGGGACTACCCTCGGTCTTTTTTTGTACGTATCTCGCTACGCTCGGTCCGTGCTGTCAAGACCTTGAGCCGATATTCTCCTTGTACGGCCCCCAAGTTTGGTTAATAAGATATATTAACGTACAGTCTAAGTTTAGAGCTCATAACTGGATCAGTTAAGACGATAAGGATTGCTATAGCATTACTTATTTGCTACTCAATTCTCCACTTTTTTTTTCTACAAACCTGAACAATACCCAGCGTAGCAGACGTCACAGGATCAGAGAAATCTCCACCAGGAGGGGATACTGCGCCGACAATTGTCACACTTCCCTCCCTCTGTGGGTTACCGAGGCACTGAACACGACCTGCGCGCTCGTAAAACGAAGCCAGCCGGGCACCAAGGTATGCTGGGTAGCCACTGTCTGTGAATGAGAAACACACGTGACGGTCACGTAAAAAAATTATAAAACGAGCCTCCTTACAAGGAGTCATCGGTATAATAAAAAATTTTCTTTCAAGTCCCACCGAAATGATTACCTGTAAAATGTATGGAACAGAAACCTAACGAACTCATTTTCCCAGCCTTAACAAACCGTTACCTTGGGGTTTCTTTGTGCTGCAACCAGCCTTCTTCAGCGAGCGAGCCTCTTTAGTTTTTATTCCCACGACGACTTTAGATGGCGAACACTCATTAAAAAAATGAGGCAATTTTATCCTTTACGTGTTGTACCGCTTAAATTTACTGATATCATTACTTTAATTGGCAATGTGAGTGTTGTAGCTTTATTGCTATTGGTTTGTCGTCAAAGATTACTCATACCCGCAAACAAGGCACTTATGTCCAGGATTGAACGCAAGTATTGTTTAATTAGTACTTCATACTTGGCAGGGTTATTTGCCATTTCCATATTACTTCATATTTGACAGAATTTTGTGTTTCGGTGACTTTTACCAATGAGGACACTTTGTGATGCTTATCATAAGGAATTTGAATCTCGTTAGCGTTCAATCCTGGACATATCTCAAACAAGGGGAAAAAATATTATTGCTTTCCTCACTCCGCTACCCATACTTCCACTGCGTGTTTTGTTCTCTCGACACGGCCCCGCAACCATCAATCCTTCCTAAAAATATACAATTTATAGTTATCATGAAGGACTTTTGAAGCCGTTCCGTACCTGCCGGCATTTCTGCCAATCGACCAGAAATCTCACGAAGAGCCTCGGCCCAACGAGACGTGGAGTCAGCCATCATACTAACGTGATAACCCATGTCACGGAAATATTCCGACAGCGTGATACCTGTGGGACAGGAAATACTGGTTTAACTGGTATTCGAATACAAGAGTATGAGGGTAAGTCCATTCTACAAAAATGAATTTCTATCAGAAGGCAGATACTTCCGTACATATAGATACGTTTCGTCAATCTGTACACATGTACGCGACAAAAAAGGGACTGTTTGTCAACGAGAACGCATTTTTTCGAAACCACTTTCTAAAGAAAGTACGGTGAAATGCAAAATTAAAGTTCTTTGAAAGCGATAACACAAAAGATTATGCAGAAAGAGCAAACCGCGAGGGTGCCTGATCGATGATGGCAAGATTGTCACGGGAGAATGCATAGCGACATGCTGACGAGCTCTCCAGGTACTTGAAAGCGTGTGAGGCCCTGCCCGTTTCCAAGTGTTCCCTTACACGTGTGTTGAAATGTCGGGTGGTCTCACAGACATAGCAAGCTGCACTGTAATTCATAGTTCATTTAACACTGAAGATGACAGAGGCAACTGCCGAAACATGTTTGTAAAACTCAGGAGTGTCGTGTTTCTCTTAAAATTTATCTCCTCACCGCTTTTATCCAGTACATCACTTGGCTAATTAATTCCTGTTCAATTGGCTTTTGGCTTTTTTCAATGACAACGTTATTGCAGTAAGGTATAAACGTGGTGGAAACAAGGGAACAATAAAGCCAAAGTCTTCGAAACGAAACACAAAGGAACCTTTCAATTGGTCTTAAAACAGTTCAAAAGAATTTATTCCTTTATCACGCTAAAAAATAATTGCAGAAGGTGAACTTGATTAGCGACAGAACAATAAAGGTTAACAAATTAGAATTTAAAATTACACCAATACACTGTACATCATCGCCCATGTCAAAACTTCAACCACGGCAAATTCAACCGCAAAAATTAAGAATTGCTTTTTGTGAGGGACAACGGAAAACCTGTCTCCACTGAAAACGAGACTAGACTTGGTTAGCCAGAGTATCAGCTCAGTACTGTGTTATACCTGTATAAATTGAAGCTTCTCTTGCTGCTACAGGCATGTTGGAGGTATTGGCGACCAGAGCTGTACGCTTCATAATGGACTCCGTTACTCCTCCAATCTCAATTGTTAGCTGCAAAACAAAACACAGCTTTTACCATCTCATTGCGACAAGCAATGAAACTGGCTCTTTCTAGTCGCCCCGAATGAGAAAATTGCGTTCGATTACTCCTTCGAGGCCTGCAGCGTTGTGTCAGTCAGTGAATACGTAAAGAAAGAAATTTATGCAAGTGCTGGTAGGGGCAAAATGGCGGTATCCCGGACCAGATTAAAAAAGAAAAACACCCATCAACGCTACGGATTCAATCTTTTTCTCGAATTCAAATCCATTCCAACAAATGTAAAAATAATAACTGCCTAAAAGAAGTCAACTTGAATGAAAAAGAACCATGCATTTCTTTCAACATGATACTGTTGTTCAGTACATCTATGAATACTTTACAAATGAGAGGAAATCTGGGGCAAATCTGATCTTGCAGTCGTTTCTGGGATCGTTACTGGGGATAAGATAGCTTCCGCTCTTCCAGTAACGTTCCCATAAGCCACTGCGAGATATGACTTACCCAAAGTGGCAAATTCAAATCCCAAGCAAAGAAACTATCAAAAATGCCATAGCTTCCTAACACAATTTACAGTCGATGTTAATGCATTCCAAGGGTGCATTTACCTCGGGGAAATCTCTTAATACTTCAGACATTTCATTTCCTCTTTCCCCACATCCTACATAGATAATGACGTCAGAGTTGGAAAACTTGGAGAGGGACTGGGAGATAACAGTTTTTCCACAACCAAAGGCTCCTGGGATAGCTGTTGTTCCACCTTGAACACACCTGAAGGATTGCAACGACAAGTCTATCCTTAGTTCATGAACACAAACTACCCACTTGACTGTTTGTTGTTACTTAGAACCTCAACTTTGCAGTCTAACAATTAACTTATTATACATGCACAGTGTTCAGTTCTAACAGAACTATGTAAACACTGTTAAATGAAATAATCTCACAAGCAAGTAAACTACGTTTCAATAGAATTGAAACAAGGAAGTTACTTTCACACTTGTTTTTCTTGGAGTGTTTTCTGGAGGAAAAGAATTGCTTTAAATTTCTACAAAGTTCCTGCAAATATTATTTTGAAAAAGTTTTCAGAGGCTTCATTGAAGGTGGATTTCCACTGTGGTGTAATTTTTACATACGTACGGACCTAAACTTTAACTGGCGTGCGTAAATAAAGTAGAGACAATATGTGAAAAGCGGCGCATAAACGTAAAAGTTGAACCTTGCTCAACTTTTACGTTTACGTCTGACCATACATCGTCTCTATTTTATTTACGCATGTAAAGCCAGTTAAAGTTTACGTCTGTACGCAATAAAAATTAGGCGACAGTGGAAATCTACTTTGAAACAGAACTTCCTATTTCCTCAAAGGTCCACTTGTGTTGCTATAACTATGTTTAATTAAGGAAATTGTTTTGGATTTCTCTAAATAATAGAAAGCATCAGTTAAATGCAGAGCTTCGTAGTGACTCAACCAAGCACAAATTAAAGCATAAAAATAATTAAATAAAACTACTTTTACTTTACTTACGGGAAAAGAGCATCTAACACTCTCTGTCCTGTTAACAGGGATAGTTAGCTGCTAACTTTTCTGCCACAGGTCTCATTTGTCTCACAGGCCAAATCTGAAAGAGTCATTTTTTTTCATCAAGAATACACAACAATTAACAATTATTGAACGAGGTTGAGCAAAATATCGTGATTTGTCAGTGGCAAGCTGATCAATTATTTGCCAAAGGCGAAGGCTGAGGCAAATAATTGATCGGCGAGACACTGACAAATCACAATATTTTGCGATAACTGAGTACAATAATTGTTTTATCATTCGATTGCCAAGTTTTTTTTTCATATTTTAATCACTTCCTGGCAGCTCAGGGAAGCAATCTGCCATTTTTCTCTTGAGAACGTGGTTCCAATTATGCATGAGCAGAATATCATTTGCAGCAAAACACGTTTAAATGGTACTACGCATGAGCTGACCATTATTTGTAGGCAGTTATTTGCAGGTCACGAGCTGGGCTGTTGGGCAATGGAAGGAAGAAGAAACTGTATCAAATGATAATAAAAGTTATGTTACATACTACTGAGACAGAGGGGATTATTGGAATTCTTCTAAGAAATCTACAACTCATGCCTGAAAAAATGTGCTGAAATGCTTTCAAGACACAGTCGACCATTTCAAGTTAAGTTACATTATATTGTACATAACTAGGGTGTGCTTCACATGTAATGACTAGACAAGAAAAAAATTTAAAAACTACTCCTTGTAGCATGAAATCCATTTTAAGAACCATTGTTGAACTACAATTACGATTGTCTATTGGACTACTGACAATGGTGCAAGGCCTTGCCAGTGACTTGAATGAAGTTCTTATTTCCTACATCTCTTTACAAGCAACTATTTCAACCTCTCCTCTTCTCCAAATTTACTTGTTAGTGGTACATCCTAAGCAACATGATATTTATTAAGAGATAATCATACAGTGGTGGTATTACTTCATGACCGAGAGCTCTGTGGCAAGTCACTGTCAGGACAGACGCACCTGTAACATAGTATGCTGTGACTTTTCTCCATCAAACTCTGTTTCCAACACAACTTCCTAGAGAATTAAACAATTTTTCCAGAAGATCAAAATTATTCACTTATTTGATATAAATGCACATTGCATCCACATACTGCCTTGGGAGTTATTACACTTTACATTCAAGATGTAGTTTGACCACCTATTACAACTCATAACTTGGTAAAGCAATTCACATGTTCACAACTAATATTTTGATCTCATTATTTTCTAAGCTTGCAGATCACATCTTCAGTCAAACAATTATTTGACTTCAATAAACCAAACAGTGGTCAGTATTATTATGGCAAAATATTGTTGTGAACATTCATAATTTGTTGAATATGTACCAGAATTATTTGTATTGTCCAATAATTTTGGGCCATATCCAAAAACAATGTCAAAGTACCCCTGTTTCTGAGACAACAATCTGTACCACTGTGTTAAATCCCATGGGTGATGGGACTGAAAAGGCTAGGAAGTTATCTAAATCCAACATCTAAATACAACATTGTAATTTACAAGTCTTAAAGAAGACCTTACAGTGGTACTTACATTAACACTGTAGTTTCCTGGGGGTGCTATGTATGTGACAGTTCCCCGAGCCTTGGGGTGAAGTGCAAGTCGGTGTTTCAGCAAAGTATTCTCATGTACAATACCATATATATCTCCTCCAGTCATGTGGTCTCCGATCTAAACATAAACAAAAACAGGACAGTGTGACAGCAGGAGAGATTAAGGACAAAGGTTGACACTTCTTGGTCTGCAATGTGCGCATGGTACACGATGCATTGTAATTTATTGCTAGATCTGCATTTCCTTTGTTTTAATTGATGATCTGGCTCAATGATTGAAAACAGATTTGCCAAATTTTGCCAGCTTGTAAATTATTTTAATGTTAGTATTTTGTTTCTTGATGATGGAGGTACACAGATGAGTGTAACACTGTGATAATGAATATAACATTATGTACATGTGTCCCTCCTTTGTCCAATCTTGTTTCTATGGTAAAGGGTCAAATACAATGTGCACAACTGTGTAATCAGAGTAAGTTGCTAATTGCTAGTTATCAAGATACAAACCTGTGCGTGGCAGGTAAAACAATAAACAACAACAACAAACAACAAACAGAGTGCAATAATTGCTGTAACAAACAAAAAATTGAAAAAAGATCCTGCGCAAACACTGTAACCATTTTATACTGGATAACTGAAGTGGGTACATGTATACAGGCATCTAGAAAAAAGGTCTTGAGCTGATATAAGTAGGTTTCACATAAGCTGAATAAGGAACACACCTTGAATCCTTGTGGCTGGTAATCCCACATGATACTTTGACTAAGAGCTTCAGTGTTAACACCACGAGGAATGTAGATACTCTGCGTCATTTCATTAATGTCCTGCCAAAAGAAAATGATATTTATCAGGCCTGGCTAAACTCTTTCTATAGTAAAATGTACTTCAAACCCCCCAAAATGTTGTCTTTCTGAAGGCAAAACGTTTCTTTTGATAAATGTTACAGAAATTTGGTGGTACAGTTTTAAGGCCAATTACCAGAAATGCCAAATTGGGAAGATAATCAGTTTTGTTTGGAGGTAGTAACAAAATGTGGCAGACCAGATAATTTAAAGCACTGTGAAGGTCTCTATGATACAAAATGCTTTAAATGTCAATCTACATGTAAGTGGGCATTCCAAATAGAACCACCCATATGGGAGATCAGGAGATTGCCTCTGCATCCAGAAGATGTACAATGTACTCCCTAAGACGATCCTTACTGTTGTTTGAAACATAAGTTAAATGTACATTTGTAGATTTTGACCATTCCTGGAAATGAAGTTTATACAAACATACATGTATACGAACATGTACTGTACTGATTAAACCACACTCAATCGTACCTTAAGAGGTCTCTGAATTCCATCAAAATACTTCCTAAAATGCCTGTTAAGAATTAAAGCATTACTAGCTGAATCAGTATTAAATGCATGCACAAGG